>JABXWE010020740.1:0-26004 GCA_014611495.1 Limonius californicus | reverse complement strand
CGCGCTAACCACTAGACCACCAAGGTCGGCTATATATATATATATATATACAAAGTGATTTTTTAAAAAGTCAATTGCAGCAAGCTTAGAAAAAAAGCTATTCCGTCTGCAGTCAGCTGTAATGAGCTTTGAATGACATTTACCTATATGTCAAACTGTGTGACAGTTCAGGTAGTTAAAAATTTTGGCCCAACAAAATGTGAAAATGAACAAGTATTTAGTTGCAACTGATGTGTAATTTATCAAGGTAAGTAAATTACAGGTTTTTCGTCAAGCTAACAGCTATGCTGTTACAATTTTCATATTGTCAGATTCTAAAGCTTAATATAGACGGGACAATCCCTAGGCTACTGCAATTGACTTTTTAAAAAATCACTTTGTATATATATACACACTCACAACATAATAAGTATTTCTTCTAATTATGCAATTTAAGTTTCATGTTAAATGGATTTTAATGATCCCGTTAGAAAATGCGCGAATAACTGTTTAGCAATTTTAGAAAACAGCTTACCTTAATTGTTTTCTATGGCATTCTAAATACCTACTTAAGACATAAGTTGTTCTAGTCATTAAAATCAAATATTTAACAGAAATTTAACTTATACTTCAAGAAATAATTATTTTCTTGGGTAATGCAGAACGTTTTCACACCACTGTAGATTCCCCCAAGCCTCTTATTCAGAGAGGTCACGGTACTGTTCCATTCTTAATTGCAATTAAAACTAAAAATCATCACAAGTAACCAAGAAAGTGAAAATCTGAGCGGTGACCAAGAGTGTGTTGACGCGCACTTCGCGTTTCAACTTACAGTCTGGTTAAAAATGTTGCAGTTAAATTATAAAAATACCATGGAGTGCTATTTTGGCTGTCTGTTTTTTATTGTTAATGTTGTTAAATGTCTGTTAATTGTTTTGGGCAGTGTAGTAGTTGACCAAGAATTGCAGGCATCAGCTATGTAGGAAGCAGTATTAGAGGATCTGTCAAAAATACTCTGGCAAAATAATTTTAAAGTATTGTATCATAATGATGTACAGCAAAACCTGTTTGTTAGGGATACTTCCGGAAAAGCAAAAGCAAGCATGAAGGAGAGGTTAACTTGATGGAAAACAGAAAAAAAAATGTACAATTTTGAATGTTTAATATCAAGAGATCTAAAAAAGGTGATCCCCAGCGGGGTGTGCAATGAAAAGTGACGTCCTTAGTAGACTAAAGGAATTTTATAATGTCAATTTCAGGTTAGGTTGTATTAGATGGAATTAGATAATACTGAAACGTCATTTTTAGGAGCAGAAATCGTTTATTGAGCAACAGTAAAAGAAATGAATAAACCTGAACAAATGTAATGATCACAACAAATGTTGAAAATGTCTGCCTTCTTCCTCCAAACATTTCTGAACTCGTCTTCTCATACCTTCAAAAACATGAGCTGTTGCGCCATCCTGTTGCAGAATACCATCCCGTAGCTCATCATCGTGAAGTTAATTTAAGAAAGGTTGGAATAATTTGTTACAGGCCAATCGCGCTTTTTCGACGAGTCGTAACTATCTTGATGGAAAAGGGCCTATAGCTTAGCTCAGAGGAGTAGGGGGAGTTCGTGAAAATCGCTTATGGGAGAAGATCTTTAGTTGTGTACAGGGCGAGTCAAAATAAGTGGGCGCCACCTTCCAAGTCCAGCTGATTGTGTAGGTCCTCGTGGAAGGCCGAGAAGCCAACAGCTTACGGGGATGGAACCTACCTTTATTTTGTGCCTCCTCCTATATATTGTGATGTACTTCTGTGTATAAATTTGCATCTATTAGAGGCTATTGAACTTTCGCTAATAGCTTGCAGTAATTGCACATGAAGCCAACTCAGCTTTCCCATAGTTGGTGTGTAAGCATTAGTTAAGTCATTGCACTATTAGGTTAAATAGCAAGTAAGATAATTTTATAAAATGTATGTATGTATGTGAAAAACTTAAGAATAGAATTGCGAGCGTTCCGATAAGGAACATCACTTCCGAATAACCAATAAACACTTATATATACCGATGCGTGTTTAATTTGGTTACTACAATATATTTGAAGCTTGCAAAATTCTTACACCAGCAAGTACAAAAGACACAATAAGAGATAGTAAACTTTAAAACACTATGTTGTCATGAATCTGTGTGGCCAACGGCGTAGAGTTTACAGGAAAATTACACCATATAAAACAAAATTTCTCATACTTTATACTTCAAATACAGTCCACAACTGAAGGTCGCTTCCTGTTTCCAGATACCAAAAAAACGATTCAACAATATTGAATTTTGCAAGTTGCACGTAGGTTTTTGCTTCACAAAACACAAAAAAACTAATTCTTTACCTTGAAGAGACGGCACAATATACGGCAATTTCCAGTTGCTAACGATGAACACCAGCGAAGACAGGAACCTTCGATGGTTTGGGAGAAATGGCTGCAGAACCACGGGCATCGGGCTTCGAAGATGATCCGCCGAAAGGCGATTGGTCAACTCACTAAAGAGTTGCCTTTTTCTGGGGTTGAATCAAGTTATTCCTTTTCAATCCGGCAGTAGCCGACGGCCTGTTAAATACCCCTTGGTACAACAGCGAAACGGAAAACACATAACAGATACCCCTTTCAAAAAAAACCCGAGAGCCGCCCCTGCAGCACTTAACGTAATTACGGCCCCCGTACGGGCGACCGGAGTCCACAAGGATCGGAAATGAACTAACTCAAAATGCAATGGGGACCTGCATTTCTTCCCTCAAAATTGCGCCACGTTACGAAATATTGCGCAATATTCTAGAAAGAATTCGTTTTTAACGCGCAACTTCCAGGAAGCGTTCGAGGTCGACCGTGGAAGAAAACAAGAGCTTGCGATTTTAACACAAAGAAACTATTAACACCTCTCGAGCTTCGAAAGACAAAACAAAATACCGAAAATAAGACTTTAATTAAAACAGCGATATTCATTCCTACGGAGTGGCAAACAAATTATGGAATTAATAAAGTGTAGCGGCAAATTTGAAAATCACATAACAAATTCGTTCCTTTACCTTGCTGCATTTAGCGTGCCTTCGAAAAATATTGGCCCAACTAACCTACGACGACTCATTCCAACCCAGACTCCTATTTTCTGCGGATGAAGGGGAGTGTTAATTGTAACGTGTGGATTCTCGCTACTCCAAATCCGCACATTCCGTGAATTAACATACCCATTAAGGTAAAACCAGGCTTCGTCGGTAAAACAGGTTAAATTTAACTGCTCATTATTGAGATTATCCAAAAACCAACGACAAAACTGAACTCTTTTTGGATAATTCTGTTCTAAAAGTTCCTGAACAGAAATAAATCGGTAAGGATGCAGATGCAAAGCTTGTCTCAATAATCTGTGGCATGTACCGTAACTTAAATCATCAACTTGCTGGCATACATGTCTAATAGGTGTTTTTGGAGCCTCGTCAATTCGTTGTCTTACAATTTCAGTTAAAGCAGGTACTAGCTTCTTTAACCTACCAGACCCTTCTCTCCTTCCAACACTTCCAGTTTCTCGAAAATTGCTGACTAAATTCTTAACCAAAACATAAAATTTTCGGTATGTAATATTTTCATTGGGATACCTCTCTCGGAATTCCACAAAACAAGGAGGACTCGAATAGGTCCATTCTGCGTCAACTTGAAAGCCGTTCCGAAAGTAACATTCAACAATCAATGCTATTTGAAATGTATTAAAAATCATTTTAACAATCTGTCAGATTCGTATAAAAAAAGATAACTAATTTATCTGACATAATAAACATTCCTTCAGTCTAGTGAAGACGTGACTTTTCATTCCACAGCCCGCTGAGGATCAGCTTTTTTTGGATCTCTTGATATATAGTGTCATTCATGAAGTCATCTCTTCGGGCTTACACCGTGTCTAAGTAGGATTGATCAATGCTGACGTTTTGCTGACCGTTGCAGGTACCATTATCAAAGCACGATAATGATTTGATAATACTACCTGCAACGGTTATCGGCGCGTCAGCCTCAGTCAATTCAACGACGACGCAGTCTATGCCCCAATAGATGACTTCATTAAACAGAGTACACCGCGGAAGCATGAAATTGCATATAGTGCTATTACTATTATTATTATTGTTATTATTGGTTTATTTTGACTCGTTCGAAACTGTTATAAGTCTAGCAATATGGAAACTATTCAAGTATTGCGCATTGGTGATGTTAGTTGACTAGAAACCGTCTTTCTATATGACACGTGTGCAGTATGACAACGGGTTGGAAATTTGCTATGACGTGCTCCGTGTTAAGTTTCTTTAGTTGTTTTGTGAGCTGGTGTGTTACTATTCCTGTAGATGATATCACAATTGGTCTAATTCGAGTGCTTTTCAGTTTCCAGATTTGTTCAAGTTCAATAGCTAGTTGGTTATATTTCTTTATTTTCTCTGCAAATTGCTTTTGAAGATTATGATTTCGTGGGCCGGCAATATCGATAATCTGGAATATCTTCTTTCTTCTGTAAAAAATCAGAATATCCAGTCGATTTTGTTAGGATTGTTTTGTCTGTTCGTATTTCGCGATCCCAGTACATTTTATAGAAGTCGTTTTCCATCACCCGCTTAAGTTCGTATTTGTAGTGGGATGTGCTATTTGTGATTAGCTCCTTATCTAATGCTACTTCCCGTCGCTCCTCCTGCATTTATGATTAGATGTTTTTTGTTCAAGGATGTATTTGCGGTAGTTATTTGCAACAATAACTCTATCTTGGGTGGCCATTATAAAGCCCATATTATCGCCATATATCAATTCTAGTTTTAGCCACAGATTTGATGATACTATGCTGCTATGCTCTTGTTTCAGTTAGTAAGTATGAGTGCCATGCAGATATTTTTGTTTCCACGCTTCTATCTGATATTCTAGTGATTGTATGTTCACTTCTGGCTCCGTTTTGGATAATTTGAGAGATATATAATCTTTATCTGCCTTGCATATTGCATTCAATCATTGACAACCTCTTTGTCCCACTGCTGAGCATCGGCCTCTTTTCTGCTGCGTGTTCCTCCTCAGCTAAGGTGGAAACACGGAGGACCTACTGTTTAAAGTCGAATCCGAACTACAGAAATTCTAGAGAACGTTTTTAAAATTAAGATCCCACTGTTGCAGGCCGGATTGGGAAATTGTGTATGGTGGGTTGCAGACAAGATTTTCATAAATCTGCATAGTACCTACTGCTTAGATTTCAAACCCAAGCCAGAATCGACGATTTACTCATGGCTCTGCCAACTGAGCTACCACCACGCACGCGTATTGCATTAAAAAGTTCAATATCTCTTTTGTTTATGAAATTAAGGTTTGGTGATCTGCTTGCTACACATTTGGTTAAGGTCGGTGATTGCTAATCCTGCTACATTTCGTGGAATACTAGTTCTTTCTTTCGCTGATTTTGAGTGGCGTATACGATGTTTTGTCATGGCTACTCTTATTGTTCGTGACAGTGACTCAAGATGAGTGTTGCACCATTTTAATATTCCAAATGAGTACATGAGTAAGGGTGTGCGTTGCGTATATATTAATGGCTTTAATTATAATAATTATTACCAATATTAATATTATTTTATTCTGTTATTATTAATACTGTTATATTATTATGATTAAGTAGTCTACAAAAAATTAAATATACAAAAACAAAGATTTGCAGATCACGAATAATAAATATATAAGGTGTATACATACACTCTATACTTGTTTAAACGAAAGTTTGTTTCGTTACAGAACCATTTTCAACTAGACGTTTAGAATAATATGGATTGCTATTGCAAAAAATGCGAAATTGTATATGCTTTATATCGGAATAGTGTCTTAAGATCTTTTCACGATACTAAGCAAATGTAAAACCGTACACCAATTAAATATTATGTCCACAAAAATTGCATTCAAGTGCTTAGGTAAAAACTATTTTCAGCTATACACAGAGGCTTTTGAAACATGGACCTAATTGCTTATGTAGGTTGTGTGGGCGAGCTTATAAATATCAGTGTATCCATAAAGGAGGGGGTGAAAATGATTAAGATATTAGCATGCACGTCCAGAATGGCGAGGGTCTTCGATAGAATAATGCTAAGATACACAAGTAACCACAATACATAGGCGTCGGTGTCCATAAAGAGAGGGTTTATTGTATATAGAAGACTATATATACGAACAATTTGCAGGTACGTTTAATTGTAAGACATATGTATGCAAGTTTTTAAAATGTACAAATTTATGAAAGTCTAATTCTCCGCTGAAGAATAAAAAACATTGGTCAAGAATCCGATAGCTTCCACCTTATTTTTAATGTCATGTTGTGCAAAAAATTTCCATAAAGCACAAAATACCGTAAGCTTTTAGTATTCTTATTATTCAAGATGCTCAGTTATCCTGTATAAATTAATTTTAGAAGAAGTAAAATAATTATCTGAAAATTACATTATTGAATAAATTTCCTATAACATTTGCGGATCAATTACTTTTTTCTTGATGTAAGTATGCTTGAAAAAAGTATAATATTAATCGAGCCGATTGTATATAATAAACCCTTAAGTATTTTAAAATTATAATGTTAGCGATATCGTAAATTATAGTTAAGGAAAGTTAATTATTTGTAAAACTGATGTAAAAACGTGATGATGCATGGCGCTATTAGAAAACTAACATAGTGTAGGTAATTATAATAACAGTGAGGCTCTAGACTCTATGAAGGAGCTGCAAGGCGGAAAGTCAGAGCTTCCATATCCTTGCTCTCACATCTGGTTGCCGCGTGCCACATTCATGATACTTGATGTTGGGGTGGGCATCATGCATTAGACAACCAAATTGTTACCCCTTATTCATTCGAACGCAAGTACTCAATTATTTGAAGCGATTGGGTAGACCACCCGCCAGGCAACGGAATGGGTATTTGAACTCCCGAACTTTTGCACTAGCAAGCCTAGAGCTCTAACTGCGGATCACACTGGCGCTACCAGACAATTAATAAATATCTCAAAATAATATCGATAATTGTAATAGTTTTTTTTTGTACTTTATATGTATTTCAACAATATAGAAGCCATTTTAAGATGCTATATAAAGATATCTCGTTAGGAAAGCAGCACACTGGATATTTAATTTAGGATTTTGGTCGGGGGGTCTACTTCAAAACTTCTAAAGAAGACGAATTTAAGATACTTGTGCACTCATTAAGTATATTTTGAACGTTTGTAAATTTGAAACGTTTCAGGTATGTTTATCTAATTTACGTTTATTATCGCAGAAGTGTAAACATATTGTTACGCCTATGGCTGTAACTGATAAGGAGCCCTTTGTCCTTATCGCCGGAATCACCAGAGAAACATCTACCCTTATATACAATTATTAGATTTATTCATTTGTACGTTCTACAAGACTATAACAGTTTATCCTAAAACATTATTCTAAACTACTTACAATAATACAGTCAGGTGCAACGCCATTGCAAGGTTGGAATACTCTCTTTCATTAATCACTCACTGGCAACTGCCAACTATTCACTATTGGATAATTCAATCTTAAGTGTCCTTTTATAAATTCCCTTTTGCACCCATAAGTAATGGCCTGCTTATTACTCAATTTCCCTTATCAAGCATATTACTTATTCCACATTCCCTAATTTAATAGTCTAATGTACTTTGAATTTTCTGAGCAAAATGACATCACTACTTGCAACATAAATGTGTATGCAAATAATTGAAGTCAAGTTACAACAGCTATGAAGTAATAATAATTTAATTTAGAATTTTGGACATTGGGTTCGTAACAATATAATTGTGTTGTTTGATGTAATGCATGGCTGTGTGCTAACACGTATTTGACATTATTAGATTTTCCTGGGTGTTGATATTTATATGTTCTTTGTATCTATCATTAAAACTTTTAATTGTCTGGCCTATGTATACAGATTACACTGTGTACAGTTTCATTTCTAGACGCCTAATTTTAACAAATGATCGATTAGAGCCTACCTTGCGCGCGAATGTCTTTTTTTGTGGTGTTAATAATTAGTTTGGATGCGATTGTTTGATATTTATATGTTCTTTGTATTTATCATTAAAACTTCTAATTGTCTGGCCTATGTTACAGATTACACTGTGTACAGTTTCATTTCTAGACGCCTAATTTTAACAAATGATCGATTAGAGCCTATCTTGCTCGTTGAATGTCCTTTTTTTGTGGTGTTAACAATTAGTTTGGATATGATTGTTTGATATTTATATGTTCTTTGTATATACCATTAAAACTTCTAATTGTCTGGCTTATGTATACATAATTACATTGTGTACAGTTCCATCTCTAAACTCCTAATTTTAACAAATCATTAGAGCCTATCTTGTGCGTTGAATGTCCTTTTTTGTGATTTTAAAAGTTAGTTTGGATGTGATTGGTTTGATTACAATTTTAACAATTATCCGTAATATATCACTGAAATCCGGAATTAAAATATATTTAACATTGTCAAAGTGGTACTTAGTATAAAGTTTTGAATTTATAATTTATAATCTTCATTTTAATTTACATGCCAATTAAATTAATATTGCAGCTATTATTATGTGCAATTTTTATGTAACCTTCAGGTTTAATTTGAGCACCAAAAAGCGAATAAAACCTGTTCGAATTATCGATATTGTATATCGGTATTATTAACTAATATAAATTTCAAAGGAAAATAAAGCAAGGCCCAATTAACTTAATGTTTATAAATTAGTGGTAATTATCATAAAAGGAAAATCTCCATTGGGTAGTTATGAATAGGATTTCAATCAGTCACAATCAATAGCAAAGCTATCATATCAAGATCCTAAAACTCGAAACATTTCAAATCGAAGAACTATTGGCTAATAAACCCATTGTTTTAAAATGTACTTCAATCTATGAAATACACATTGCTTACAACAGAATGATGTGGTTGAATTTAGTACTACTGTTGACACGGTATGTTGGTCCATCCTGCATATTTAACATCCCGCAAAACTTCTTACGCATAGGTAAATATATAATAAGGCAAAGGGGTTGGCCACCGGCCTACGTGTCGTTTGTAGAAGAAAAGACCAAGTTAAAGGCTTGCTGAAATTTGGTCATTTCGGATGCTTCATAAATTCTTAATCTAAGCGCGTTGTGCGGGCCGTGGTAATTTATCACGTAGTCTAGCCATGAACATAGAAGCCGCAATATTTTTGTTAGAACTAATTGCAATCCCCTATAAATATTCATCAGGGCACACCTTGTTCGCAAACATCGGCAGCACACAATAGGGGATGCGTAATGCTGATACATTAGGACCGGAAACGTTCAAGGTAGGGCTTCGACGACGGTGACAGTTCCGGGCGCCCGGAAATGCAAACGACAGAAACTTAAACCTTTTAACCTCTAATACTCATTAGGAGTTCGTCATTACTCTCACCACTCTCTAAATTAGACCAACAAACTGCGTGTGTTGCTGGTAAAAACCGTGAAAACGGGAAATTAAATAAAAACGTTAAACCGGAGCGAGCGAGGAGTAAAACGCCGACGATGTACAGAAAAGTATTTCGCGATAAGCAAGTTATTTTTTCGGGTTTTACTCAATAACGCACCGCTCCATATTTATGGAAAATGAACGGCGGCCACTCATTCGTCTATAAAAAATATAAGTGAGATCTCTGAAACAGCGCGTTCCTTTATTCCGAATGATTAAAGGATGAATTTTTGAAACCTGTGCAAATAAAGCTCTTGTGTTAACAGCTAAAGCATGCGGGCGGGCTATAGAAAAAAAACAAATTGGAAAATGTACACACATGTAAAATATACATGTACGCAGTAAAAGAGTTTTGTTTCATTGTATCGTCCTTTGTTTGGTTTCATTCGGTAATAAAACGCCCAGAAGGTATTGATTGATCACGCAAGAGTAACTGATCAGAGAAAGATTTTCTGAAGTGTACCGCCATTTTCTGTTTGACATAAGGTTGCTTAAATCAAATTTACATTGAAATTGCAAACGGAAATGAAATACCTAGCGGAAATTTGGTTCGGAAAAAATTGATAAATCCTGCACTAAACGTTTTCTTGTTTCTCGATGCTTTAACATAAAAATTGAATTAAATTTCTATTAAATCTGGAAGGCGGTGGAGAACTTGAATGCATTATATTGCTTTTTAAATATCAGAGGAATATGAAATTTAAAAATTGGATAAAGTACTTCTTAATATTTTTGACTGTCTTTGTCAAAAGATGAGCCGTTGCTGAAAATTATATCTTCGGTTGACATATTTACGTGGTTCTACTTCAGGTTGCTCGCGGTGAGACATTAAAATGCGCATATTAGATTGAAACCCTTTAACATAAAATACAAATGAAAATGAGCGAATTATTTCGCCTGAACTTTTTTATACGCTATATACATTTCCCTATAAACTTTAACGTCTACTGGGATTACAATGTTGTGGGAGTATCATCTATATTACGAAATTTTCCTTTTGGGGTAAACACTTAAGGACATTTTTAACGTCGTGTAGAAGGAGGCATAACGGTTCATAATGTTCGACAAACATGCAGAGTCAAGCGAAATTATAGTTGGAGTGGAAGAGAGTGCGCGTTTTGTGACGAAATAAACATGGAGGCTACAATTAGAGAACGGGTAAAATTTGCCTTTCCCAAGACTGATAGAAATCTTATTTTTACTCTAAGGAATTCTGCAAAAATACTGTATTTAAATTCAGGCAGCATATATACCATGTGTTTCAGACTGTGTGGTTTTAGAAACATTATGTATTTTCAGATACAAATTAGCCTTTCTAAAGTTAGATAATGGATATTAAAAATTAAATTATATCAAGTAGATTGAAATTGAAAAGTAATATACAGGTCGATTGGGGAGAAATCCCTGTGTTTGCGTAATAGGTTCCGGTGATTAAAATAAACAAAAAAGTTCTATGAGTTAGTCGCAATATATGAATAACAAAAAACTGTTTATTTTCTATTAGAAATAAAAAGAATATTAAGTAATTACATTTTCCAATATACCACCGCCGATGCATGCAATGTAATGTATGCATGAGCTCCTTTGTGGACCGCACATGTAGCTCTCGTTGGAGTGCACGGTGATTTTTTCTTAAGAGTGCTACACTACGAGGGCAGCCTTTTAAGTTTTTACAAGGAGAGAAAAAATTTTTTTGGAAGTAACCGTTTTATTGCTTTTCAAAATATTCGCCTTTAAGGTTTATACACTTTTGCATACGTTCAAAATAATTCTCGAAACATTTTTTTTCACTGTGAAGTTGGTACCTCAAAAACACGGCTTTTGAAGACTTCAACAGCTTCTTGAGGTGATGAAAATCGCTGTCCACGCATTTTCTGTTGGACATTCGGGAACACAAAGAAGTCGTTAGGAGATAAATCAGGCGAATACGGCCAATGAGACATTAATTCGATGTTTTTCTCGTTCAAATAATCAATTGTTTGACGTTCTGTGTGAGGGCTGGCATTGTCATGATGAAGAATGATGCGACGTTTTAGGTTGTTTTTTCTGATTTCGTCGATTACTTCTGGTAAACAAATTGTTGTACACCATTCAGCGTTAACCGTTCTTTGATCCTATAAATGGTTGCGACATGTCCAGTACAATCGAAGAAACAAGCGATCATTTTCTTCGAAGTGCTTCGTGAACGAACAACTTTTGTGGGATTCGGTTCATCTTCGAATACCTAAACAGTGGATTGTCGCTTAGTGTCCGGTTCATACGAATACATCCAACTTTCGTCACCTGTTATGATGTTGTATACGGATTTTGCACTTCCTTTGTTGAATGGTTTGCGCATTTTCTTACACGAATTAACACGAGCCTTTTTTTGAGCTTTGGTCAAATTATGCGGAATCCATTGGGAACAGATCTCTTTCACAACTAAATGTTCATGCTGTCTTCGATATGCCTAAGGATGCCTCTATCTCACTGTAAGTCACATTTCCGTCTTCTTCAGTCATGTTGCGCACAGCACCGATGGTTTTTGGAATAACAACCGATTTTGGTCAACCGTCACGAAATTCATCACTGACGGACGCAATTCCACGACGAAATTCTGCAAACCAATTCTAAACTGTCTTTTCTGATGGTGTTTCATTTCCAAAAGTTGAACGAAGCGATTCTATGCATTGTTGTTGAGTTAGGTCTTTACCAAAATCGTAAAAAATCATCCAACGAAAACCTTCACCTGAAATTTCCATTTTTTTACAAAATTGCTTTTTTACAGGCCCATTGTAAACAATCTACTCGGTCAATTTCTAAGCTGCCACTGTTTTTACAATAACAAATGTACAAATTTTACGAAAATAGTAACGCCGCATCTCAATAGCGCCACCTAGTGGTCGTTTGTAAAAGCTTAAAAGACTACCCTCGTATTGACGATTCGATCTAGCTCTTGTGTCCACTTATGTTGTTGTTTTTAATCATCCCCAAAGACAATAATCGAGGATTTCGGGATCTGGTGACTTCGGTGGCTAATTCTGTCTGCTTTCAATCTAACGGCTAAAATCTGTAGGGGCTTTATTATGTTGCAAATGTTTGTTTTGACTTATATTAAATGGTGCATCTTTCTGCAGATCTGTTGATTGTTAATCATACCGCACTATAAGTTAGTGCTGAATCGATGTTAGAAGATACTTACTACCATGGCTTGCCGTAATGCGCTCGCATTTTGGATTCGAATGATTAATTCGAATTAATATCTCGATTATTAAAATCATTGGATTATTGAAATGATTCAATCATACCCATCACTATTTTCCTTCCCTATCCGGGTATAGGTTCTACCTGTTCTGTGTCGTCATCGTTTCCTCAATCTTCCTAGGTTTCTTCCTTGTCCGTTGTAAAGATATGTTAACTTTCGCATTTTATTGCTAGTATTTTGTTTAGGTGTTCCATTTTTCACTGTATTCCGACAATTGGTCTTCGACGGTTTTCACATATAGACTGTCTCTAATGTCTTAATTTCGAATTTTGTCGGACTTTCTTATTCCTTTTGCTTTTTTCTTAAGAAAATCATTTCAGCTACTCTTACTCTGTTTATTTGTGAGAAACCACGTCTCACTTCCGTACAGCAGGACCTGTACTGCCCTGATTTGGATATGATGTAGAAAATGTAATAATAATTTATAATGCGATGGACGACATAGCCTAAATAAACTTCTACAAAATTACAATTTTACTTTGAAATAAAAATTTAGAAGCTTATTTGATGTACGATTTTGTTGCTTCATTTCTGAACCTAACTTATTGTTATCGAGTTTGTATTTTATCCACCTTAAAGCAACACAAATTTTAGAATGTTCAAATCTATTTCTCCTCGCAGAAGTTATATTTTTCTATTTGAAAGTGAAATTTTCCGCGAATATGTTGGAGAGAAGATTTCTAACAAAGTCTTTTCGTGTTACTGTTTTAATTTGGTTCCTTAGCTTGTTCCTGTTCTTTCCTAATCTAAATAAAATTTAATATAGTGCTAATTTAGCTAACATTTCAGTAATATTGGATACGTTAAGCGAATATGGGTTATCACATCCATGCATCTAAAACAATTAAAGTATTCCTTGGTTCATATTTATGTTTCGATAAAAATACCATATAGATCATAATAAAATGGACTAAAAGTTTTCTGAAATCTTAATAAAAAACCTTAACTTCTGATAATATTTTAGTTTCCTAGTTTATAAATGTTTATAGAATTAATTTCAGCATATAGAAGCTTTTACGTCCATATATATCATGGATATACTTCCGATATTATTGTTAAAAATTTAACGAATTTTATTGTGTTTTTTAAAAATGTTAAACTGAAGAAGTATTTTATCCAACAACTTTTTAAAATACGGTATGCGATCATGTAAAAATAAACGTATTTCGAGAAGTTGATAATAAAAAGTTGCTATAAAATTTGCTACGTGCTGCTAAAGTTTTGTGCGTTCCAAAACTGGCATGCATGCCATTGATTTATCATCTATAGCCTCCCTGTTTCAGAATTATACATTACCTTTAGGAAAAAAAGCATATCTAACATTTTATCTGAACATCCATTACCGTAACAAATAGATTACACAAAGACTGATTTCAATTACACTAGCACATAGGCATTAAATAAGAGGTTCGCAGAAACTAATCCAAGATAATATTTTTATTATCAGCTATTAACAGAACCGCTTTAATGTTACTTTTATGTAACTTCCACATGACGCGTCATGTCTTAAAAGGTGTTGAAAGTACCGTGGCTAATAATGAAGTCTTATGTTCTTATTTTCTTCATAAATGGAATTTATGTTTCGCCTACGAGAACATCCTAATGTGTGTAGACTCAATTTGGAGGCAGATGTGTCGATTTATTTAAATTGTAAAATTGTTGTAGGTATTTAAATTCGAAAGCGTGAAGGCTGTTAAACAATAACAAGTTCCGGTTTTTGGTACCAGTTGCAAATGCATTTTTAAATTGAACTTAAGATATTATATATCAAATAAAGCTACTTAAATTATGTGGGTGGACCGTTGTAGGTTGTTGGCCGCTTTAGCCCTGGATCTTCTTTCATCTTGTGGAGTCCATGTCATCTTGGTAGGTTGGTGGGTGGGTGCTTCAGGTGAACATGCTGTACTGACTTGACCATTTTTGCGCGTTCGCACGGAATTCGCGTAAAGGTGCGTACTGAATTGAGCATTTTTGCGCGCACGCACGGAATTCGCGTAAAGGTGCGTACTGACTTGAGCATTTTCGTGCGCACGCACGTGATTCGCGTAAAGGTGCGTACTGACTTGAGCATTTTTGCGCGCACGCACGGAATTCGCGTAAAGGTGCGTACTGACTTGAGCATTTTTGCGCACATGCAATGTTTATCCGTACAGATGTGGGTGCGTATAAAGTACACACTTTTTTGTTTCTGCGCGTAAAATCCCACACCGGTTGTTTTAATTATTCGACGAAGCAAAATATTAAGTAGTAATTTTATTACTACTATAGCAAGTGCAGCGTATATAGTAATGTACATAATTAATACTTCCAATTGTAAATTATTTCCAATAATATCCCATGCATCTACTTTCCTCTTTTCTGAAAAGTGAAATTGATGTTTATCATCCCATAAAATGGAATGTTTTTCGTATCCATCATTAATTTCAGAACCATTCATCCCTCTATTCCACAGAGGCTTAATATTTTTGTAGATATAAAAATAATTATATTTACATACATGACCAAAACGTCTTAAAACGTAAACTCGTCCAAACTGAGCACACATGTTCTTACTGAAATCGCAGAAACTGCAAAGCGACGTAACATATTCGTGCGTATTTCGGCGTATGTGTACATAAATTCGGGTTGGTACTGGTTAGAGCAATTTTACGCGAATATCGTGCGTGCGTGTAAAAAGTCAGTACGCACCTTCCCACCAAAGTAATGAAATTGTTTGTCTAGGTGGTCTGGATGTACTGGGGACAGTCGGAGGGTGTTATAAAGTCAGAAATGTTATTGATGTCATAACAATTACCGAGCCTTAATTTTGAAGCTAAATAGTCCAACAAAATTAGTCATTTTGAATTAAGACACATCAAATAAAATGAAAATGTGTATTGCTAAACCAACCTTATGGTGGGTACTGATTTCAGCCTTTTTGCATCCATGCAATGTTTGTCCGTACAGATGTACCTGTGTACAAAATTTTCAATACGCAAAACGTTTTTGATTGTTCGTGTAAAATTCCGCTCCAGTTGTTTCAATTATTCGTAGTGCGACAGAGGAAAATGTTTAACAGTAATTCTATTATTACCACAGATACTGCAGAGTATATTGTAACACCTAATAATAAGAAAAAGAAGACACAATATTAACGGTGGTAGATCTAAAAGTCTATTAATTTTTTAGTTCACTTCAAAAACTTCCAATTTTAAATTATTTACAATTATATCCCATGCATCTACCTTCTTGTTCCTTAAAAAACAATTGTTATTTAGCATTCCATAAAATGGGATATTGATTCATTGATATAAATGATATTTACGCGCACGACCAAACACAAATTTGGGCTGGTACTGATTAGAGCAATTTTACGCGGATACCGTGGCTGCGCGTAAAAATTCTCAGGTCAATACGCACTTCTACAAATAAAACATGTCTAATATTCGTTTACAGATTTTTTTAAAGTTTGCCGCTCAGGAGAATTATTGGTACACTTTTATATCTTCTTCTTCTTCTTCACTTCACGTGGTAGGTATTTCATTGCCTGTTCCGTCTTCACAATTTTATTGTCGCCATCTTTTCCGTGATCTACCAATATCTCTTCTTCCTCTTGGTTTGTATTACAAGATTTATTTGGGAGTTCTATTATCATTCATTCAATAGATATGTTGTATATATCAAAATATGTGAACTGTTTCACAGATTGCTCTATTTTAATTTGTTTAATTTTAAAATAGTCCTCAGAGACCAATTTCGTAAATAAATAGAAAAGCATTGTAGATTTTTTTGGGTCTCTACGACGCTATAAAAATTAATAACAATTCTTAGAACCATTCATAAGAAATTGTTCGAAAATATGCATTATTTTGCACAAACGTTTTTTCAGTTTTTTCATTACATATATAAATTTGAAATTGTTTTGGTTTTAAACCCGTATTGTATATATTGTATTGCCGGTTTCTGAGGAACGGGGCATTAATCCCGACGAAAAATCAGTAAAAATCCTTTGCGGAACTGTGTTTGATAAATAGCAATCCGAAAATTTAAACAAATTCGAAAGCATTTAAGTTTTATACGTATTTAAACCTCAAATTTTTGCACCACCATGTAATTTAGATGCATGAAGGTTAAAAAAATTAGTTTAAATTTTAATCTAAGGGTTGGCATGTAATTGAATTACATGAGACCTTCCTTTAACTTCACAAATTCGTAATTATAGAAATTGGGCAACTGAAAAGTCTCTTATAATTCCGCTTCCGGCTTCGATAAAAACTAGCTTACCAAACTATTTGATCAAAATCTGTAAAAAACATGCTTATCTATGGACAGATGTATATTTTTTTAAAGCAAGGGCAAATTAAGAAACCGATCTGTTATCTAGTAGATTAAGGAGCGGCAACCTGCGGACCTCTAGGATTCTACGTGCGGCCCGCGTTGTTCCGTCAATAAACTGTTTTTCGTGAGGCTCGCGTATTGTTTCGCAAAAAGTCCTTAACGTCCCGTTGCGGTTGTCGTTTTTACTAGTCCAGTATATTAATTTTTAGTGATGCCCCGAAAAATTATCTTCATGACCGCACAAGCCGTCACTCTCGGCCGAACGCTCATAATTTACCTTAACCCAATTTACAGTTTCCTTATTAGCGCAACTTACATTACTTCTTTATTTTAATAACGACTTATTTGAACAAAACATTGTAATATTGAGTACCATAACACAAAATTATGACTATTAGGAAGCAATTTAATAGTATAAGCAAAAAATTGAAAATTTTGCAGGCTTTTGCTTCGAGTACCTACCAATTGTCGGTTGTCACATTTTGATTGGTTCCCTCTGTTGGCTTCACTAATCGCTTATGGTATCCTAGAACCTACTACAACCCCAATAGCTTGCAGGTACTCACCGAAAGGTTAGTGACTACTACCACGTCAACTGGCACACTGAATGGAGGGTACATATTCGGAGCCTCGCCGTGCCGACTCCAATGCCCTT
The DNA here is from genome assembly GCA_014611495.1 of Limonius californicus. NCBI lineage: Eukaryota > Metazoa > Arthropoda > Insecta > Coleoptera > Elateridae > Limonius > Limonius californicus. Next base: position 8,289 of record JABXWE010020740.1, on the reverse strand, counting down.
CTTGCAGGTGCAGATTCAAGATTTCGTGGAACAAAAAATATACCATGTCCCAATTTAAGGGTTAGCGACTTTGATTTCATAGCAAACCATATTAAAAGCCATTTTCTTAGAGGTGTCGCATGACGTATGGCCCCCATCTTCTCGACTCCACGTTTTGATTACTCAAGTGGTCTGATCCCTCGAAAACGTTGCCGACCCCGCTAGTAAATAATATTCAGCTAAACTTCTACATTGTATGGGGTATTCCCTGACGACGGTAGCAAGTGTTAGCGAGGGGGCTGTTACATATGGTGTTCGCCCATTTGCTCGCCTGCCGTTTGCTCGCCTGCCGTTTGCTGGCCTGCCGTTTGCTCGCATGCCTTTTGCTTGCCGGCCTCTATGCTCTACAGTCTACAACAATTTTTCTCGTCGGACAGAAGCTCGACAAGCAACTTATATGTAAAATGAAATATTATCTGTACGCATTTAGTTATGCTGTTGGTAATTCTTAAAATCTTACATTCTTCTAAGGAATGTTGAGTCAGAGCAGGGTTGCCTGTTCTTGAATTTGAATTCGTATAGGGTAATATTTAATTTATTTGCTCCTAATAAAATTATGAGGTAACGTAAGAGTAAATAAGAGGTGTATCTGATTTCTATATTATATGTATTTTTAAATTATTTATAATTATTAATTACTCAACACATCGTTAAAATTGGTTTGTTGACACAGAAACAGCTTGTTAGTTTCCCAAAAATTTGCATAAACAGTTATTCACTCAGACTACTTCCATAAGCTTAACTTAAAATATCAAAAATTGCTTAAAAAACAATTCTCTTACTATGCATATGGGACCTACAATAACAGTAAAAGTTTTAATTATGAAGGAAAAGATGCGCTAAATTATTTTAGAAACGAAGACGCTTTACAAAATCAGAAACCAGTTGATGCAGTTTTACCTAGTTGACTGGCGAACAAATGGATTGCGAGCAACTGTCTTTGCGAGGCTCGCTTCCAGCGAGCAATCCATGTCTAGCAAACGGCGGCAAGCAAGTTGTTGCGAGCAAATGACGTAGAACCACTACATATACTTAGAAAAAAACGCACGTGCCAAAAATCAATATTGTAGCTGAAATACAAGAAGAATTTTCAATTTTTTTAATATTGAAATTGTAAATTGATCAGAGATTTAGGAATATCGAGCAATTTACTATTATTATAATTTTTAATTGGGGTTTTTTGACGCTCAGCCTTGCGTAGGCTGTATTTACAAAAAATGTAATGTGTTGCTTTGAAATAGCGACTTACTATCATTTACTCTTTTAGAATAACCAAAATTTAGTTTTTGTAGCGAGTATGTCTATAAAATGAAACCCACCCCAACCCGAAATGCCTTTTGTAATATACAATTTAAAACCATATCAACTAAACAGCTTTTTGGGGGATCTAGCATTTTTACTACCTTTTCAGCGGCGCCGCGGCGTCCGTCGGTGCAAACATTTTGAATTGCAATAATTGACAAGTAATACCTCATTTTCAAAAATGTAACTCTTTAAATTGCTTGTATTAAATATTTTTGTGTTATCATAATATTTATAAGTATAATCTATGAAATTTAAATTATTATTAAAGGCAGATTTAAAACAAAATATGTATTCTAGCGGGTTGTTCAAGGGTTCATTTATTTGAAAGTTGATGATCTCTTTTTCCTGTTTAGGTTATTTTGACGTTTGAGAATGAACAGATGGAATAAATAGCAAACTGTAATTTATCAGACGCACAAGGAAAAGAGCTTTAAAATGAGGTATTACACGATCCCCTTTTCCACTAAAACCGTTCGTATGGATTGATGTCCGAGTGTTTTGTTAGTGCAAAAATAAGATTTTGGAATAGTTTTTTTCTAGTTGGTATGACACAAAAGTTACTTAGAGTATGCTGGTTGCTTTATAGGCGTACTGTATATAAATTGCAATTCAGTTACGCCAAATTATGGGTACAGTATTGATAATAGGGTCTGTATAAATGTAATTCCTTAGTATTATATTATGGAAAGGCTGGCGAATTGTTTAATCCTCGTTTAATACGAAAACAGATTAATGCCACAAAATAATTATCATGAGATGATTTGATGTGTGAATGTAGGTTTACAATGAAAAAATACAAAAATGGTTTTCCTTCACTGCAATAGGTTGTTTTGATTGTTGAAAATTAGGGGGTGGGAAGTAATAAATGACAAGGTACGCAAAATTAAATTTTTTAAAGTTATTGTTTAAAAACATATTGAGATGAACATCATCATATTATTTCAAGTACTATAATAGCTTTGCTATTGAAAATCTTCCGGTGAAACTGTTAAACATTTATTTATTAAACAAAGTTTATAGCAGTGGGGGATGAGTTACAGTTTTGTAATTTCACAAGCCCGTTCTTTGTAGCATTACGCTTTCAAGAATTGTTAAGCATTCTCAGTTTTATGATGATCTGCCAAGTAGTTTTGTTGAGAACGAGGGTTAAACTGAAACTTTTAGAATATGGCAGCGAGCGTCATAAAACGCAAGAAAAAGGAGTTGCTTGAGTTACAAGCAACTACAAGAAGTATTTTTCAAACATTTACGGCATTACTATTTAGTGCTGGGATTGGTATTATAAGTGCACGTTTATTATATGCTTTTATAAATTTATTTTGAATCACATGATAATCCATGTACTTTTTCGAACGAAGTTAGTTGTCGAAAAACAATTCATATCAGTTATATACAGGCTGTTTCAAACCACTCCCACCCTTTTTTTATTGACACGCGATAAGCTGTGAAGTTGATGATACAGTGTTTACTACCAAAGCATATGCAAACAATTTATTGACACTGCTAGAATTTTCCGGGTAATACCGGAAGTAGGGAAATCCGGAAGCGACTTGTGATTTGTGTTTTGCTCAGTTATTCTAGTTTCCAATTCTTGTGATTTATTTTTGTTTAGTAATTATAATTTTTAGCAATCACGCATTATTTTTAAGTAGTTTTACTTTTTAACCTTTGTTTTCCAAAATACGATGCCTTTTTGTAACCAAGAAGTATTTGATATGCTGGTGGTATTGGGGTGAATGCCGCCAAAATTTAGTGTTGCTGAGCATTTTTCGCTAGAAGGTACCTATAGCATATACATCATTCTCGCAAAGTTTTCCAATACCTTGCTAATTGTGTCAAATACAGTGCAATAACTATAAAAATCAAAGAATCAGGCGACCCATTAGAAACGAAAGAGACGCTGACATCCTCGCCGTTGTTACCTTAAATCATTATGGTTCTACTAGAGGACTATCTCGAGATTTTGGTATAAGTAATGCGACCATATGGTAAATCCTTAAGTCTGCAGATTTCCATCCATATTATATCAACCTTTACCAACAACTAACCGATAATCATTTCGAAAATTGGTATCTCAGTAAACGCCGTAACATTCACCATTAAATTCTTTGGACTGACAAAGCTACCTTTAAAAGTAATGGTGAAGTGAATACCCACAACACACACTATTGGAGTTGAGAAAATCCACAGTGGACGAAGTGGACGGCGAGAACAGGTGAAACCTTAACATTTGGTGTGGCCTTCTCAGAGATCGAATAACTGGATGTTACTTTTTCGAAGGAACATTAAATGGAATAATCTACGCCAGCTGTCTTGAAAATGTTCTTCATGAGCTATTAGAAGATATTCTACTGGCAACGAGAGTCTCCATGTAGCTGCACCAGGACGGGTGTTCAGCGCATTTTGGGTTGTTGTCCAATGTTCAGTAGAACAACTATTTGCTAGAAGATGGATAGGTAGGGAAAGTACTGTGACATGACCCCGCGGTTCCTCGATCTAAAGCCGTTAGGCTTTTCTTGTGGGGACAATTGAAATATTTCGTCTAACAACAACGCCCCACCACAAGGGTGGTTATGATACAAAAAATTGAAGATGCATGCCATATTCTCTCCTCCGAAGAAGTCCTCCGAGCAACGGATAGCAAAAGAGCAAGGAATTATTTACATGAGAGAGGTATATATTGTGAACCTCTTTAACCATGAAAACAATAAAAAAAATTAAACTGCTTGATTTATTTTCTTTTTTTATTTATAGTGTAAAACGTAGCAAAATAATTTCAAATAAGAAAGGAATCTTATTTATTCTATACTTCCATTTGAAATTTCAAAGTGGCTTCCGATTTTCTGTATTTCCGGTTTTCCTCGAAAAATCCTAGCAGCGCCAATAAATTCTTTGCATATGCTTTACACTTTGCGCGTTTTGAAAGAAAAAGAGTGGGACGGGTGGTTTGAAACAATCTGTACAACTAGTTAAGTACATTTTATGCTCAAGTAAATGAATAACTGTTTTGCATTGTTTTAACAATGATTTCTGCATGTTGTGATGCAACGAGAAGAGTGTGTACTGTTCATTTAGTGAATACTAAACCGTAAAATTATACCGTGTGCTGGCTTTGAATAGGGAAAATGCATGCATATGTACACCAAAGGGGATACATGTACATGTTAGTTTTATAGTCCTACCAAATTAAATGATATATATATATATATATATATATATATATATATATTGCTATGTACGGACAGCAACGTACACTTCTAATTCAACCTTAACTGCAGTTACTTAAAATTACTTCACCTTGCATCCGGCTAGCTCTCATAATAGTTTATCTCAATTGCTGGGTCGCTCATTTATTATATTTCCACTTCTTCGTAGTTTGCTGTCTTTGACACTAATTACGTCCCAAATGAAAGATTACCAGTACATTTATCGTCCATTTTTTATTACTTTTATAAGGTTACAATTATTCCAAACTCATTCCAATCCAATCTTAACATTTTTTTATATTTAATTTTGAATTTAAAAATTAGCTCGGATTACTGTGAATAATTTTCACCTCCGCAGCTTTACATTTTTATTTACAAACTAAAACATTCTCTTTTTTTCTCCCCCAACAACCCAGTGTTTGGCCAATCGAGCTCCAGGGTTCTTTTCATTCGTCCAACACCTACTTTGGAATAAATACCCTTACTTGGTATCCCTCGACTCGCCAGCCACCTTACAGTATTCATTAAACTAACAATACTTTACATACACTAAGGTTGTCTATACCGCTATTTTGGTAACATAGCAATATATATATATATATATATATATATATATAAATAATGAATATTGAAATAATTATTATGTGTGGTGTAGTAATACAATCTAAGTGTAAGCGCAAAATGTGCGATAAGGATCAGTTTTGGAGCGAACTTTCGAAGAGTGTAAGACACTCATGCAAGCGTATTAGAAAATAATTTATGATGCATCGTAACTGTTTAATTATTTAAAATTTTTTATAGATAGGTACATGTATTTTTACCGTGGGTACTTAGCGAATAATAACACAGTTGAATTTACAGGCTATAAAATATTAAAAAAATATTACAGGAAATAAAGCAGAAGGGATTATTCGAACCACTGACGTTAAAAATATTAAAATTGATTCCCTTTCCTTGTAGTATAATCTGGTTTGAATATCCTTTTAAGTTGGGGGAAAGGAAATTGAAAAATTTTACAAACGCATATCTTCCCGGTGTCCGCTCGCGTTCATTTTCTCACCACTGTTTTCTCGCCGCCGTTTACTCGCTTAACATTTGTTCGCGGATCTCTGTATGCTCGACAACTATTTGCTCGCCACGGCGGTTGCTCGCCAGACAGATGTTCGACAAGCAATTTATTCTTAAAATGAAATATTATTTGTATGCATTTACACACTCACACATGTCGAGATAGTCACCTCGTAACTTCCTTTGTTTTTGGCGTATATTTAGACGAATAATAATAGTTAAGGAGTTTGGGAAGGCAGATCTCTTTAGTTGGGGGACAACAGTCTGCCTAGGGGAAGTACAGCCCAAAATCAAAGTACCTGGTCCTCCAGGTTCAGGGTTGGGACGTCGGACCTGCTCTTGGGCTCCTGGAAAATACCTAATTTTGCAAAAACACTAAACGCAATACCTCGGAAGTTGGGCGGTCACAACAGTAGAGAGAGCAAAGCTAAGAAAACGGACAATGATTATAAGAACGTGAAACGTTCAGGGAATTTCAAAGAAAATACCGGATATAATATCTGAATGCAACCTACAGAAAATCGACGTACTGTGTATGACAGAAACGCAGAGGAAAGACCAGGGCACTGAAGTCATTGACGAATACATACACCTCTGGTCAGGGGCTCCCAAATCAATAAGCGGAAGCCGGAGTATCGATACCGATAAAGAAGAAATACGAGCATCTTATACAGAATGTAGAATATGGGACAGAAAAATGTATAATAATAACGGTGAGTAATTGGAATACAGAAACAATAATCGTATCAACCTATGCGCTCACAGATGACTCCCAAGCACAGACCGAGGAAGAATTTTATGTGACAATAAACAATAAGTTGGATCAAATTAAAAATAGACTTACTGGCGATTTGAATGCAAGGGTAGGGGTAAGGCAAAATGACGATGTTGTTGGCCAACACGGAGAACCAGTAATCAACGACAATGGGGACAGATTAATAGACATGTGTAAACAGAACGACTTAAAAATTTGGAACACCTTCTTCAAGCACAAAGAAATACACAAATTTACATGGGAAAGGCCAACTACGAATCAAAGATAATAATAGATTATATTATATTAAACAAGAAAACACAAAATAAAGTATTGGAAGCAAGAGTCAAACGTGGAGCTAACTGTGACCACCACCTATTTACTCCAAAATAGCTTTTCCAATAATTGCAAAAAGAGAATGTCTCTGAAATAAACGAAGATAATCAAAGAATGGAGACACAGACCAAATACAAGCTTCATCTATTATATCACGATAGTATACGCGATTTATACGAAAGAAGATTGAAGGCCAAACTTTATGTCGTAGAGTCCATACAAAATACAGATGAAGAATTCGCAAATATTAGCAACGTCATTCACCAAGCAGCAAAAGAAGCCTTAGGAGAAGTTAAAGGAAATAGAAGAAACCAAGTTTGGTGGGCAAAAGAGATTGAAGAAGCAATCAAGGAGAAGACGATGGCGTACGATAAACGATTATCGCAGAGTAATGATAACTTGCATTAATACAAAACGCAAAACCGCGAAACTAAGCGCATGATAAGTAACATAAAAAATGAGACGTGGGAGCAAAGATGTAAAGAAATTGATTCAGTGAATTCACCGAAAATGGAGAGTTTTAAAAGATATGAAAACCAATAATAACAACAATAATTTCAACAATATTATAACAGATAAGTAGGCAACACATTATGAATCACTACTAACAGAACGGAGAAGCCAATTTATGGAAATTAATAATCGCCCCAGAACAAACTATACAATCTATGACAATAGTGTCCTTACAACAGAAGAAGTGGGACAAGCAGCAAAAGCAATGAGGAACAGAAAAGCTCCGAGCCCAGACGAACACTTAATGGACGCTATTAGAGAAATGTACAACAACAACGAAGCTTATGTTAAAAATGGAAATCAGATTTCGAGAAAAATTCATTTCACTAAAGGTCTACGTCAATGGTGCGCAGTGTCACCACTTTAATTTAATATATATATATATATATATATATATATATATATATATATATATACAATGTGTCTAGCTAAGTTCGCGACAAATGGAAAACTTTTTTATTCTTGGGTTTATGAAAAAAAGTTATTCTTTATAAAAAGTCCTGCTTCATCCAAAACTTAAATTCAAATTGTCAGATTTTAATATTTGTTAGTCATATACGAGATATGACAAAAAATATGAAATTAGTATAAGAGTAAAGTACCTTTATTTTCAATAATACTTAAATACAGCATTTACACAAAAGAAAGTATTGAAAATGTTACACAAATGCTTCAACATATCCGCCTTCTCGTTCCATACATGTAACGGTTCTATCACAAAAATGCCTTAAAACCCTTCTAATTGTTTGTGGAGTTATTTTACGGATTTCTTCTCTAATAACACGTTCTAGATGGCCTACATCCGTAAACGGCGCTTGAATATAAACATTTTCTTTTAAATAACCCCACAAGAAAAAATCAAGTGGGGTCAGATCTGGAGACCGAGGTGGCCAACGTATTTCGGAAAAGCGGTGTATAACCCTTTCGTTAAAACAATCTTCAACATATTGCCTTACGTCCAACCTGCTATGACAAGGTGCACCATCCTGTTGAAACCAAATATGTTGGCGTTCCAGCAATGGAAGATTGTCGATAAAATTACTAATTTCACTTTGCAAAAAATTTAGA
>JABXWE010020739.1:0-11247 GCA_014611495.1 Limonius californicus | reverse complement strand
ATGACTTTTAATACAAAAATTCTATGGTAATCTCATGTATAGGTAATAATGTTACTATTTATTCTTATTGTTACTATTTTATTCCCTTATCTGTACAAAGATCTCATTCACCTCCATATGTAATCAACAACAACACCTTATCTGGATTAAAATTAAAACAAATCTGTGCTTATTGTAAACTGTACTATTAATTCATCAATAAATTATATTAAAACATTCATTTATTGTTTATGTTCTTCCTGCACATCAATGTAACAAAAATATAATACATTTATCTAAAATACTTAACCTATTTATTTACACTGGAATTCCTATTGAGGGTCCACTATTTTTAGGGGAAACCCGTGAACTGCTCAAGGAGGAATACGACTTGTGTATTTTTTTACAGCAGCAGCACAAGTCTTGAATCAAACCATTTAAGCTGCCATTTGAATCTGATCTGTAAACACCACTGGACATGTCTTCTACATTGGTCACCCCTATGAAGGCATACAGGTCGCTTTTAGGAAACCCATCATTGTAATACACCTTAATGGTATCATATGCATCCATGATAACAGCAATGAACAAACTTAACACTACATAAATATACATACTAATAAATGAATACAGATAGATTCGGCTGTACCACCAAAGCATTGTTGACTTGTTCGACATAATTGAAAATGTTGCAAACATATCATCACCATTTACAAGAGAGAACAAGCATTCAGATGTTGTTGCAAGTGATCTGAATTTCATGTGATAGGGCCCAAGAACCAACCACCCACAGAAAGTGAATCCGGCATAAATTAGCAGGGCACAAAGAAGAAACCGTGCAACTTTCGGTGCCGCTTTCTTCAGAGTTAGTATCACAACATTGTAAGTCTTGAAAAACCCTAAGTATCTTAAGACTCCAAACCAAACCAGCATGTTTCCGGTACCCAGGAAAACACTGCCGACATTCCACTGATTGCCTGAAAACTCCTTGCGCTCTATTTGTTCTTTTATGGCAGACCCCACAATAATGAGAATGTCATTTACAATAATCATAATGTACCACATATTGAGGAATTCCAATTTATCGTTATGAGTGAGCTCTCTGCGGTAATTAAGTTTGAAAAAGTTGTTTGTGATAGTTTTCAACTGCTGTGCCCTCCAAATTGCACGGGTGCACAGAACAAACGATATGGCACATATAATTATCACCAAAAAGTTGAGTAGACTTCTCAAAAATGAATCCAACTGGTTATCTATTATATAATGTACATCACCTTGACATGTCAAGCGAACAGGCTCAGCATCCAAGGACAACAACATTTGCCCATCATGGTCACGGTTATCAAATGCGATGGTAACATCAAATCTATAACAATCTGGTGGTGTAATTGGACCTGCCGCCTTAAAATTAACAGTTTTAATGGCAAAATTGAGAGTAGCCCTTACAAGGGCTGAAAAATTAATTTCTAAATCTCTGAAGTACTCCTTTGCCTGTAGCTTTCCATCCTTCACATCATGGGTTATGTTGTAACAAGTCTCTTCTATTTCTGCATCAAACACATAAGACTCATTAAACCCAAAAATGATCCCTTTCTTGTACTGATACAAACACAGCTTCATTCCACTCATTGTATTGTCTTCACGGTCATAAGAATATGGTCCAATAGTTTCGTTCAGCTTTGAATACCCATCAAAGGCGTAATCAATAGTGCTGTAAAATTCTTCAATTTTGTATAAGGCTAGGGGACCGGCGGCTGGTGGATAAGCGTTGATTTCCCTCGTCGAATCCCATCCTTTCAAGAACAAATGTGAAAAGGTGATCCGGTTATCCCAAGTGTAATTAACATGGTTGTAACGATTGTATGCGAACAAACACAGCTGCATTGTAACGAGCACTATTTTAATTACTTGCACCATGAATTTATACGGAAATCTCCTCTTGGCTTGCCACTTTTCGATGGGGTTCATGAAAAAGAACTGGAGCTTCCTGCGCATCCTTTCTTCTGTTAACAAAGGCATTGTTATGTGGTCTTCTCTGGGGTTTCTGGCATTGAGCTCCTCTTCGCTATCTGTGCTACATCCGTCCGGAGTACCACAACGGTTTTGATCCATCACTAATACTATTTAATAAACTAACTAAAAATGAGAATTTTACACAACAACCCACTTTCAATGTTCACATGTATGCGATTTGACAGATCTGACAGTTCAGGGTTCTCACGCAAACATCTGTCATATGACAGTACAGGGGAGTATTTAGGAAATTCTGATTAATGTACAAAAGCATCAATACTCAACAGTATATAGAAATATCAATAACATTTTTGAAGATTTAGTACAATTTAGTAGTTATCAAAATATAGTTCAGTTGCTACAATTTTTATTTTATTATTTATGAATGATTACTCTATCTTCTTCTTAGCGGTGCCGTCTTCATCATTGAAGGTTGGCAACAGTTTGGGCAAAATCGTTTCTGTTCTTCGCTGTTCTTATTAGTGAATCGCTGTTCATTCCTGTACTTCCTTTTTATTGGTACTCTATAACATAAAATATTTACTTCTGACATAATATCGCGCCGGGGTTTACGACTGTATAAGTTTCTGTCTTTTGTAGGTGGTGAATGTGAGTATTACCACAGAGGACATAGGTAATGTCCTCTGTGGTATTACGTAAGTATTACCACAACCACAGAGTACCTAATATGTATATCGCGCAGGGGTTACGACTGTTGTATAACTTTCTGTCTTTTGCAGGTGGTGAATGTGAGTATTATATGATATTTTTATGAAATGATGATTTTTAACTGTAGTTTTATCAACAAAAGGAATCACCAATCTGTAATTGTAGTCATTATACCCTTGGATTACCCAGATGTTCCATCCGAAGTTTAAAGCTTCTGCAATGCTTGAGTTTTCCAAAAATGTTGCAACAACGTGCAATACAAATTTCACATTTTAAAACAAACGTAGGCTTAGACGTAGTTTTTTATTTTAATTAATTTGACTTAATGACATTTCTGTGATAATTTCCCTCATTTTTTATTAACCAATAATAAGTCTCTATTTTGAATTTATCCACCAATTAGGCTGGTATTATACTGGTAATACCCCTAGGGCAATTACCGGTATAATCAACTCGTATTGGTTCAAATTTCGAAATAGAAGACATTCAATTGGTTGACAATGACATAAGTAAAAATGTCAGATATCAAATTTATTTTATTCGCGAAATTCTCTGAACAAATACCCCTCGTTCAGGCATATATCCTTAAAATTTTTCCTTGCAGCCTTGCACGCGTGTTTGTTGCCCCTAAAAACTGCCCGCGCGCTACGCGCTTGGGCAGTTTTTGTTGCAACAAACACTTGTGCGACAGCGCGGAAAATTTTTCAGTAATATGCCTGACACTTGGGATATTGTATATGACAATTTTCTGATGAAAACGCCGCCGCGTTTAATTCTCTTTGTATTCATTATTTTAATGTTACTTTCAGTTTAGTTTGATTTTAGTTTATTTGTGTTTGATTTCCCAAATTAGCATCATGGAGTACAGTTTTGTGGAGTATGCTGACATGTATTTCATTTTAGGAGAAAGTCATAGCAATTTTAATGCTGCTGCTAATTTGTATGCCAAACGGTATCCAAACAGAAGACATCCAAATAGTAATGTTATTCGACGATTTAATCAACGAATGCGAGAAACTGGAATAACTGTATCCACTCCAGTAACTGACAGAGGCCGTCCTCATCGAATTTTGTTACCACTGGTTAAAGAAAATCTTAAATGTAGTCAAAAATGAACCAGAACAAAGTACCCGATCCATTGCCAGAATGTTTGATGTTAGCCAAAGAACAGTTCATCGCTTATTACAGGAAAATGGCTTGCACCCGTATCACTATCAACGAGTACAGGGGTTATTATCAGAAGACTATCAGCAAAGAGTCAGATTCTGCAGATGGTTACTTCATGAGCAAGGAATGGATCCTGGTTTTATTTGACATATCTTGTGGACTGATGAAGCTACGTTCACCAGAAATGGAACATTTAATATCCATAACATGCACCAATGAACCTATGAAAACCCCCACGCACTGTACCAAACAAATCATCAAATTCGGTTTAGCGTTAATGTGTGGGGTGTTATTATTGGTAATAGACTTATAGGACCACACATTTTGCCTGATCGCCTAAACGCGAATAATTTAGTTGAATTCTTAGACACCGATTTTATGGTACTATTAGATGAGGTACCATTAGATTTAAAAAGAAATATGTTTTTTCAAATGGACGGAGCACCAGCACATTGGGAAAGTCAAACAAGAGAATGGTTAAATCATGAATTCCATTACCTTAGCCACCAAGAAGTTCAGATTTAAGATGTCTTGATTTTTTCTTGTGGGGAACATTAAAAGCATTTGTGTATGGAGTGGAAATTGATAATCGAGAGTAATTTCAGCAACGAATAAATGAAGCAGTTATGATTCGACAAAACAATATGCTTCCAAATCTAGAAGAGAGCGTAATACGTAGGTGTATGAAATGCATAGAAGTTGAGGGTAGCCACTTTGAGCAATTGCTATTTTATTAACAAAATAAAAATTTAAAACGTAGTCGATATTTCCTTACTAGTTATGTACTGTTAATTCAAAAATGCAAGCAGCACATTCAAATTAGAATATTACTATGAAGGAGGTCTAGTATGCTTGTATAGAATCTTCTTAGGTTCCATATTAAATCAAGTGCGTTGCTATCTGAATCGCAGGCGACTTAATACACAGCTCAGTACGACTGACTACACAGTGTTGCTAAGTTTACAAAACTTTAATTAAGAATTCTTGAAAAACTAAACGTTTTCGAGCAAAAGGCTTGTACAGTTTTTTGCACGCAGAATCGCGTGATGTAAATATTTTCCGCCATTTAAGATTCATCCTGTATTTATACTTAATAAACGTGCACAAATTCTAAACAAGTCTTCTCAACATGTTTAATTAATAGAGCTGCACAAGTTGTTTACTTATCACTAGGCTGGCTGGCTTCAGTGGTCTAGTGATTAGCGCACTTGCCTATAAATCCAAATGACGCGGGTTCGATCCTGGCTGAGGTCGGTGAAATTTTTCTGGCTGGGAAAACCCTGAAAGTGGGTCTTCTGTCGGACAAGTAAAGCCGTAGGTCCCGTGCCACTGCGATGTCTTCTTCTTCTTCTTCTTTCATATATGGTTGCCCATATAGGTAGGCTATTGCCTGTTTCTCCTTTTAAGCCTCTTCGGATGTTGATGTCCAACATTCTCGCCATCATATCCACGTGTTTATTCCACTGTTTTCTTCTTTGTCTTACTAATTTCGCTATATCCTGTATGTTGCTAATTTCTCTTAGATCTTCATTTAGGACTCTGTCATGAAGTGTCTTGCCATGTATCGTTCATATCACTTTCATTTCCGTTGTTCTCATCATTTGCATAATCTTTGTGGTAGGTATCAGTTCTTGTTTCCGCCGCGTATGTGAGAATTGATCTTACGGCTGTTATACTGTCGTATATTATTGTCTTATTATCATTGTTAAGATATTTGTTTTTCAAGATTATGTCTTTCATGCATCCTGAAATACGGGAAGCTTTCATAGTTATTATTTTTACTTCTTGTTGTATGCTACCGTTGCCTGTTATTTCCGTTTCCAGATAACTAAATTTTATAACCTGTTTTATAATTATCCCGTCAATTTCAAGCTTGCATCTTATTGGTTCTTTAGCTGTTACCATACATTGGGTTTTTTCGGTGTTGATTATCATGTTGAGGCTTTTTGCTTTCTGGTTGAAGGTTTGGATTGGCCTATGTATGTTCTCCTCAGAATCCGCAATGAGTACAGCGTCGTCCGCATAGCATATAATATGGAAGTGTTTCCCATTACCAGGCCAGCAACCCACTTGCAGATGGAAGACAAACATATGCTCACAGAACCAAACAAGCCTCGGAACTGCGATGTCTGATACGTTAAAAATCGCTAGTGGGATTGGAACTACCCCAGACATGCTAAATTCATAGTTAGGGTGTACAATGAGCCAAATATGGCCTGAGTGCAAAAAGATGTTAGAAAAACCGCGTCCTAGAACTCTCCCAATGAAAGCCAACCGAAACCAAAACGAATCAGAAGCAGATGTTAGTTTCAGCAAAAAGTAAATACATGAGGAGTGACAATGGATCTCGCTCAATCAAAATACAAATACAAACACAATCACTAGGCTGGAGATTTTATTTTATACCTAAAAATAACCCTATTCAATAAAAATAAATATTTTTGTAGCATTGATTTGAAAAACGCTGAAAATCAAGCTCAATGATCTGCTGTAAAAGGAGAGACTGTAGCTATCAGGCATTATGTGGTTCGTATTTTTCGTGTTTAAACTTGATTTTAAACTTTAATTGATTTATAATAAGCGTTCACTGCTGTCAAATGCGAAAGACTTTCATAAACTTTTAAGATGATCGTCCCTGAGGATGTTAACTTATGCCTTCAGAAATAAATATTTTCTATTCTAGAATAAAAACCAATGGAAACAACTAGACTAACTATAAAGTAAACGTACTATAAGATGTTTACACTTCACGTGGTTGGGAACCAACTTTAGACTACAGGTCCTCTATGTCTGTGGTACTTCAAGACACACAACATAGAGATACGATAGATCACTACATCTTGTAAGAAATAAAGTACTCAAAGGAAAAGTAGACGTTATAAACTTTGTGACTTAATTAAAGACACAAGTTTGTTTTTTACAACCAACTTTTACTCAAAATTATATTAATCATATCTAAGGTAAACCAACCCAATATTGACGATATAAATGCTGCTGTTGCCGGTCAAACGGCCACTACTAGAACGGGTGGCCCGTTAGTGATACAACAACAGCCACCGGCTGTGCTTCGGAGGGCACGTCAACGACGTCGGTCCCGGCTACCACACGGCGGTAGCCGTTAGGTCAAGTCAGAGGCGCTAGCGCAATCTAAAAACTCTTGACAGGAGGTTCTACCACGGCCATACGAATGATTATTATTATTGGCGATATGATTTAGTATTATATGAATTAAAATAATATGTTAAGTGCATAATAAGACAACTATTCTGCTGGAAGTTTAATACACTGAAAAATTAATTTTTCGGAACCTATTAAGAACTTAAATGTATCTAAGTTTCTAGATACGGTCCTGTTGTTATTGTTCCGGATTTTGACATCTAAGTATGTACGTCAGTCACCTAACCTTCGGTGTGGTATGCACTAATATCAAAAAATAAATTTCACAAACATTAAAACCTAGAAATACGATGTCCAATAGGGAAATCAGTAATTTGTACTTTTTAAATAGGTATTTAACAATATAATTGAAGATCAACAACGGTCAGGTACTATTTTATTATTTTTTCTAGATACCCACAACATTCTCTTGGCCTTTTTACTTTCCTGTTATACCTGCCAGTGGGAATTATTTTGTTGCTTGTAAGAGCCATACTTGGTATTCAAGTATTTGTGTTTGGATTTTTATTACCCGATGTGCCGGTAGTACAAAAGTTTTTAGGCAAGTTGCTCGGTGTCGCATTGGGAATCACTGTGGAAGTCGAGAACCCAGACAAAAAAGAAAATGTACAAGTTTACATCAGTAATTGTGTTACACCCTTTGACCATTTAGTTATTCATTCGCATACAGGATCTGTGCTGGTAATAATTCGTCATTTTTGAAATAACAAATATTCAAAATGTTATCTATAAATTTCAGCCAGGCAAACTTGTGTTCAATTCTCTGCTATCAACAGCATTTGGCCTTCGTTTCTTTGGGTCCTCATCCACCAACTTCAATAATTTTAAGAAGAACATAGCCGTAGCTTTAGCAGATGGTGCCGTTCCACTCCACTTCCAGCCAGAAAGCAAACAAACAAATGGCAAAGCGGTATTAAAATTCAAGTCGTGGCCTTTTGGACTCTGCAGTCGAGTGCAGCCAGTGTGCATTGAAGTCAGCCGGCCACTCTTAGACATTAAGGTTTCCGCATTCGACAGTTCATATTGGTCAGACACAGTGGCATACATGTTCTCGCCATACACTAGCTATAAGTTACGCTTCTTGCCTACAGTGGGAAAGGTGAACTTGTCTGAATCGGAATTTGCAGAAAATGTTCGGCAGGATATGGCAACTGGTTTGAAGGTAAACATTTCTTAAGGTTAAGCTAAGTTGGTTGAAGTTGGTAATTGATGATGATGTTCGAATAATAATTCTGCTATTAATGAGATTATTGGAGTTTTTAAATTTTTCCTGCAGAATTGAACAAAATGGCACACAAACAATTCTGAACGCCACCTATTATTTTTGCACACCATTGTATTGCAACACAATGTATATTTTTATAGATTTTTAATGGGTGCCAGAAACAGTGTATGCAATGTATTTAAGTCAAAAAGTATTTGAGCAGAGTTTTTGGTAATTAATAAAATTATATTTCCTTTTAGTAGGCCATGACTTAGTACAAAAGTATGAAACAAAAGCTTGCTACTTTTAAAAGCGCACAACTAAATAATCGTATCTAACTTGTTAAAACAGTTGAATACTTAATTTTTTTTAATTAAATGGTTGCACTACATAATTGGTTACTACAAAGAAATAGTTTTATAGTGATGTGCCATAGTTTCCTTACCATTTAAGATTAGAATTTTAAAAAATAGCCAATTGCTATAAACATTATGTAATTGAATACATTTCTAAAGTACCTGTAATACACATTACTTGTAGCTTTAAAAAATTGGGAATAATATGAAACCTATTATCGCCACCTTTGTAAAAAATTCAATAATATCACAAAGAAATAAAATAACTGAAAAAGAGATATTGTATGTCACTCTATAGCTATTTTATTGAAGTTCTCAACTCGTATATATTCATTAAAAAATTAAATTTTTAACAGTTATAACAAGTTTAGAGAGATAATTTGCTTGTGGTAAATTCTTCAAAGTAGCTGGCATCTGTTTTACACCTCTGTACATTTGCATCGAAACATACTGTAAAAGGAGTGTAAAAAAATAGCAATATTACTATCTAAAATCTCGATTCACTGATATTTAATATTTAGAAAATATGGAAAATCAAAATAAGGGAATCAAATTTTTTAGTTAAGCTTGTTAGATTTTGGTGTAATTAGAAGCAGAAGCCGGCCTCGGTCTAGTGGCTAGCACATTTGGTTTTAGATTCAAGGGATGCAGGGTCGAATCCGGCCGAAGTCAGTGACATTTTTCAGCTGGGAAAAATTTGAAAATGCACCTTCTGTCGGATAACAAATAAAGCTGTAGGTCTCATGCCACTGCGATGTGTGACACGTTAAAAATAATTTCTTAAGGGAAATTTCATTTGGTAGTTCATTTTAAACCAACGGAAAATTTCTCTTATATTGTTTTTATATTAGTAATGAAATATTCATGTATGAATAAAGAATGCATTCCTCACAATAACAAGTTATCCTAGGGTCAACTATTGTTCAGTGAGCTACAATAATTATTTATAGATGCAAATGTTTATACAAGCAAAAACATTAGCAAATGAGTAAGTTTCCAAAAAAAAACCCTAAATATTACATCAAGGTTTTAAAAGTTTTGTGTTGCATAAATTTTATAATACTATACTTATCTATTATTAATTTAATATATGCCGTTCCATATACCAAATGTTAATTTAATAGTCTCAGCTTATGAAATACTATGCAGTGTGATCTGTTTAAAGAAATTTAGAAATCACATACTTTACTAATATCAATCTCTGTATAATTCATGTAACTAGTTAGCTTAGATAATTAAATTTCATAAATTTTTAGTAAATTAGAACTGATTAGCTTATGTGTTTCACATGAACAAAGTCACAAATTTCTTTAAATATTCTTCTAAACAGTTAAATATTTAAAACAAAGAAGTGAAACCTTGCTCTGCACAAAGCCAACACTGTACACAAAATTAAGTTATGCCCCGCTTTATCATAAATAAACTTTCCAATTGCACTATTCCTGTAACTTAAATAGTTTAGGAGATGGTAATGCTTACTAGGTGGACACCTTGTATAATTTTATTAATAGAATTTGTCAAACTTCTGGGGAATAAGTGCCCCTCCATACACAATTTTAGCTTAGATTTCAAATATATAGAAATATATGGGAGATACCATTTAAATAACAAATGTTTATATATTTGTATTCAGAACTTTTTCAGTATCTTTATTAGCAACGAAGTTGTAGCATGTGGAGCTGCAAACATCCTGTATTTCATAAATCGAACAGTTGGTTAATATACAGCTGACTCAGACATCACCTGCATGTTGTGATTAAAGTCCAGCACTTGTTAACTCCAAAAGAATTTCTTTTATGATTTAAATAGTTGATATGCAGAGTTATTGTTAAAAGCTGTATTCTACTATATCCCATTTGTTATTCTAAACATCCAAAAATACTATTAATGAAAGTTGTAGGGAATTTTGACTGGCCATGAAAACAACTTTCGATATTTTACAAAGTATATCTGGTAAACAATTACATATCTGGGGTTATTTAATTTGTAAAAGTTGATACAGCAGGTCTGTCATGGTTTCTTAAATCTGTTTGGTAAAATTATTTTAATAAGTTGCTACCATGACTAACTAAATACTTCAATCATTAAGAGGATCCTACAACAAATACCCATGAAAATAAATTGGTAAAAAATAGTATATTTTTGCATTTGAGAAGTTATTTTAGTCATACTTCTATAATGAAGTGATTAAGCTAAAGCTAAACAGATAAATGTTTGTTTGTGTTTTGTAAACCTCATCACTTATACCAATTAAGTTTCGATTGATCATATAGTAAAGCAGATGTTGTCAAAATATTGTGAAGTATGATTGAGGGTGTGAACTATTTTTGAAAGCTACTGTAGGTTTATTTTCCGTTTAAGAATATATAATATTTATTGAAGGTATTTAGAAAAATAACCACACTCCTTAAAATAATTGTTGAATCACCCTGTATAGAGAGTGGGTATTTTGCATACAATACTTTTATATCTTCTTCTTCTTAGGGTGCTTTGTCTCTTACGAGACGTAGCGATCTTCTCTCCTATGCCTGTGTTGCGCGTTTAGAGTGCCGCAGACATAGAGGACCTACAGCTTAACGTGGGCTCCGAACCACGGGAAGTGTAAACACTTCTACTCCAGAGAAGATTTACTAGGCAGACTACCTCGCTGGTTTGCCATTGCCTTGCGAGGGAGAACGGCCG
>JABXWE010020737.1:0-20703 GCA_014611495.1 Limonius californicus | reverse complement strand
TTTTTTTTTTCGATCATATTGTTGGTGAATTCAGTGGATATATATAGCACATCCCTCTGGTCCTTCCACTTTCCAACAAGCATGCCGTCAGAATACCGAGCTATGGTTTCTCCCCTTCGTAATTTTGCGGATATAACATCTACTGGATTACCTATCCTGTTAGCACGCATGGTTCCAGTACAGTATGTTTCATTACTCAGTAATACAGATGCCAGATGAACACTATTGTAAAAGTTGTCCAAATATAATGAATGGCCGTTATTCAATTTTTCTTGGACTAAATGTAAAACCACTTTTTCTGTGTGGCCCTTTCCACCCATGTCATCTAACTGACCAGTATACTGATACTTTTAATATCGTGCCATCTGGTTCTGTCATCATATAAAGTTTGATTCCATATTTGTGGCGGTTATTCTTTATAAATTGGCGAAACACCAATCGCCCACGCCACAAAACCATGGATTCATCCACAGCCATCTCCTTCCCAGGATAATAAATATCTAGCATTTTTTTGTTAATAAAATCTATAACAGGTCTAACCTTATATAAGCGATCCTCCGATTGGTCCTCATCTGGAGCAGGATTTGAATTGAAGTGTAAATACCTCAGGATTAATAAAAATCTATCACGACTCATATGATCCGAAAAGCATTTTAGGTTATATAGTCGATGGACAGTTTAATTGTTCCTGTATGGAATAGTAGTCCAAGAAACTTGAGAAACTCTGGTACAGTTAGCTCTTTCCAGAGAGTAAGCCAGGAACGAGGTTTTGTATCTTCATAGAGAAAGGTTTGCAAAGCATATTTATTGGTTTCATTAACAATATGATTTAAAAAGTGGTCATCCATTAGTAATAAAAAATAATCAATCGGTTTTCCACCTGTGGGTAGATCTACTAACATCTTATTGCTCTTAGAAAACGGAAAAGTTTTCATCCCTGATGGTATACTTTGCCAACCGGGCGATGCCACATTCAGTGTAGAATTATCATCAGGAGACGCACTACTATCATCAGAATCAGTTTCATTAGCTAAAATGTTTTATAAAATTACTTACAAAATTTAACTTAACGTAATAATAAATTTACTTACGTTTTTCGCCTTCATAGTTGCTGTCAGCATCAGAATCGGCAACATTAACTGAAAAACTATGTTCACTTGTGTCTGAACAATTTAAACACATTTCTAGTTCTTCATCAGTCAATTTTCGATCATTTTTAAATACCCTTTTAGGCCTTTTTGCTCCAGATGGGACAGCTACAGCATCATTATTTTGATCCATGTCCTCAAAGTCTAAATACTACAAAAATCCCGAACGAACCAAACCACGTGTTAACTATAACCTCTGCCTGTGTGCGTAAACGAAAATACATCCACTCATTCACACTGCGGCCTCGAAGGCGTCCGCCGCATACGCAATGAGCAATGCGCGGACGCCGATGGGGGTCTGACGCAGCGAATGTGTTAAGTAGGTACATATAAAAAAAGAAATGCCATTCAGGTAAGTAGGTAGGTAAGTACCTATCCTAAGTAACAATAATAAAGGAGATAAGTACAAAATAGAGTAGTGGAATAATATAAAAAAATGGCGGCAAGGATTGACCGCGGAACTTTTCATCGTGCCTTCATCATTCATTATCGCACCTCTAATTAAAGAAAATATACATTGAAGAGGGCTAGTATAGGTCGGCATAAGTCAGGCAACAAATTTGCATTAAGAGAAGAAAATGCAGCATCAAAATGAATTTATTCAAAGAAATTACAAAAGGGATTCGAAAAAGGGTTACTGTAAGTGTTCAAATTGATGCCCATCTTGATCAATGCATTTACTGCAACGTTTCTCAACGGAGAGGCAGGTCCGGCGAAGCACGTCAAGCTGTCCGCGAAGATTTTCAAATTCTTCTTCAATTGCAGTTCGGAGGTCGGGGAGGGTGCGTGGTCCTCTTGCAAAAACGCGGTCCTTGAGAAGGCCCCACAGGAAGAAATCACAGGGTGTCAGGTCACATGACCGTGCGGGCCACTCAACGATTCCTCGTCTGCCTATCCATTCTCCAAAATGAACATTAAGGTACTCCCGCACATATAACGCGTAGTGCGGCGAAGCTCCATCCTGCATGAAATGACGGATGTTCGCGAGTGTTGGATCGTTGTCCATTTGCCCACGTAAATCTTCGAGCATTTCCAGATCACTTTGGCCCGTCACGTTACCCTCAAAAAAGTACGGACCCACGAGACCTCCCGCATGGATACCTGCCCACACAAACACCCCAGGCAGGTTTAATTCTTCTTCAATGAAGACGTGAGGATTCTGGTCGTTCCAGTACACGCAGTTATGCCGATTGACCGTACCGTTCAGCTTGAAGGTTGCTTCATCCGACCACAAAATGGAACGCTGGAACTGCGGATCATCCTGACTGCATCCGAGATACCACTCGCAAAATTCCAATCTGCGATCGAAATCATCCTCGTGAAGTGCGTGGAGTAGACGCGGACGGTAAACTCGATTGTGCATGCGTTTCAGCATTCGTCGTAAAGAACGATCGGATATTTGAAGTTCTCCCGATAGCCGCACTGCAGATTGGTTCGGCTGCTCAACAAACGCCAGCGCCACTGTTTCCATATTTTCGTTAGTTGCTACAGATACTGGTCGTCCAGAACGCGGCGCGTCGGCAACAGAGCCCGTTTTTAAGAATTTCTGGTACATCTTCCACTCTGTTGAACGATTTGGTAGCGGCGAGTTCGGAAATTGTTGTTGAAATTCGGTAAACATAGTTTCGTAATCCGCGTTCGTACGAAGATACGACGTAACAAAAAAAACTCTTTCTTGAAGCGTGAACTTGTATCGGTTATTCATTCTGAAAACGCGTCTACTCGACGAGCACGTGTTATCATGACACCGACACAACTGTCTGAAGCACGAACATGCTTCGTTTTAATCTTTTTCGACAGCGTTGCCAGACTTATGAGCGTTGCCGGACTTATGCCGATTTTTCGAGAGCGTTGCCTGACTTATGCCGACCCCGTATAAAAAAAATAATTTCACTGTAAAAAGAGATACAGATTAATATGCTGAACAACTAGTGAGCACTGCCATGACTTTTTGCATTTGTTGTGTTGAGAAAAATATTTGCACTCAATGTTCTTATCTTTTTATTGACTTTCGTCCTCAGTTGGGTGTTAGCTGGTCTACCTGCCTGTATCGCTGTCGTGCCTGCATGCAGTTCTCTCTTCTTACGGCACAATTGATGTTGGTTGGACTTTGATCCGTCTCCCAGGCCTTTTATGTTTTATTGCTGAACAAATTTCGTAAGTCTTGTGCACTTTCAATACCATTTATATGTGCGTCTAATTGCTTTATGTTCTTTAGCATAAATTTGGAATGATGAGACTCTGCGAAGATACGAAGTTTCTTTAAATTATCCTGAAACGATATAAGTTCTGCGTTAAATTCCTCGGCTATCTCATCAGAAGAATTATTGGACGGTTGCACTTCTTAAGTTGGAACAATTTTACCTTCTGGTACATTTCGCATAGGCTGTTCAAAATCCCGATATCATCTCACTGTTCGTTTCCTTCATACCCATAAAAAAGGTCCTATCAAAATTCTTTCCAAGTGCCAAACTGGCAAGCTCAACGCGGTCAGATAATAGCAGATGTGGGGGAGTTAGCAAATTATCACCTGTGTTGTAAATTGCACAAAGATGTTTGCAGAATGTTCCTCCTGCTCGAGTTGGACAATCGCATTGCTCAATTGTTATGTCAACTGTATACAAAATATTGCAATCTTCTGAAGATGCGACTGTAAAACTTGTGTCTGTCGTTTTTTCCACAGCAAGAAGGCAGGCCTTATGGGAAAAATTTTTAAAGAAATGCTGGAGTTTCATATCACACCTTCGCTGTATTGCGTAACACCAGGACGTGCTAAGTTTCCTATTTTCCTCCGTACTTCCCTTAGATGAGGAAGTACGGTCATTCTCTCTCCCCAGTGCACCCCCAGATGCCTGACCTCATCTACCATCCGAATCAGCCCGTTTCCTATTCTAATTCTCGGGCGCCTTTCCCGGTGAAACTTCCCCTTCAACATTAGTCCTACAGTCTTGTCCCTAGACAGGTGCAACTTGTGAAGATCACACCACTGCAACGTACTTTCTAGCGCTTCACTGGCCCTTTTTTCTAACTCGGCCGTGGAGTTGCCTCTGACGATTATTACGTCGTCGTCGGCATACGCTATCTTCCTGCACCACTCTCTCTCTTCCTCGAGGTTTCCGTCGAATGCTAAGTTCCAGAAGAACGGGCCTAGTATCGACCCCTGAGGACATCCTCTCTCGCATACTCTCTCCATTCGTTCTTCACTTTCCGTCATCACTACTCTCCTATCTGTGAGATAATCTATAATTAAAAGATAGAGATTTCTCGGGCACCCCCTTTCTCTCAGGACCCTCAGGATCTCCGGCCGCATAAGGTGTCGAATGCTCCTTTCATGTCCAAGAAGAGACCTACCGCGTATTTCTCGCGGGTTTCATCCTGAACTCTCCTACACTCTTCCAGCGTTTCGATTGTCGACCGCTTCCTCCTAAAACCGTATTGGTTTCTGCTCCCCCTGCCCTCCAAGCTAACTTCCAGCCTACCCAGAATGATTTTCTCTAGGACTTTGCCAAACACTGATAGGAGACTGATCGGCTTATATGAAGATGGGCTCGACCTATCCTTATCTTCCCCTTTAAGCAACATCACTAGCGTACCCACTTTCCATTCTCTCGGAAATGCACCCAAACCGAGACATCTATTCCACATACTGAGCATGGTCTCTCCGACGACAGGCCATGCCGCCCTGATCATTTCATACAGAACTCCGTCGGGGCCGGGTGCTTTGCCCTGAGGGAGACACGCGATGATCGAATTCACTTCATCCACGCTAAATTCATTCGAGTTCTCGTGTCCGGAACGAGATTTACTTCGTTCCGGACCCTCTCTTGCCATTTTTTGTCTTCTCGAGGGTCGTCCTTGCGAACTACCTCGTCCAACAGCAGCGCCTTTGACTCCATTCAGTCTACCGCTTGCGCTCCCTCGCGCACCATTGCCATGCACACCTCCTTTTGCTTCTTTTTCCCGCACATCATTCTATACACAGTGCCGAATGGCTCCTCATTCCCTACGCGGTTTACAAACTCCTGCCAGCTATTCTGCTTCGCCCTCTTTATTAGCTAGTGGTACCTGTTTCGATCTAGAAGATATTGCTCTCTCAGGCTCTGTCTACGTTCGACATCTCTTTCCCTCAAGTAGACCCTACGTGCCTCGTTGACTACCCTCTTTTCCCTAGTCAGCTCCGGATTCCACCACGGAGTTCTCCTAGCGCCTCTCTTTACTCTGGGAATGGCCGGCCCGGCTGCCCTGAGGAAGGCCCTCGTGACTCGCCTCACCTTGCCCTCCAGCTCATCTCTATCCACAATTTCTGGATTATCAATCCCTAATTCTCCCTCTAGTAGATGGGTAACCCTTTCCCAGTCCGCCCTGCGAACAGAGAACCTTTCGGTCGGTCTCCCCGCGGGAGCCTCGCCTCGATCAGTGCGATAGATGAAACTGATCACCCTATGGTCGCTGTGGACCCATCCACCCCTCACTTGCCATTCATTAACCTGTCTCATTCTCAGGCCCTTACTAAGGGTAAAGTCTATCCAAGATTCGCCCCTACCTGTTGAGAAGGTATTCATTTGAAACCTGTCATACTCCAGCCACAGCCTATTTCTTTCCACAAACTCTTCCATTCTTTCTCCTCCTACATTCCTCTCTCTGTCACCCCAGAGCATACTTCTAGCATTCGCATCAACACCTATCACAAGAGCTTTCCCCTCTAGAGCAGTGATTACTCTCTGCAACTGATCGGTGTGTACCCCTATATCATCACCGAACTGGAAATAGCAGCACACTACGTAGAGATTAAGTTCATTGATCCGAATGACTACGCAGTCTAACGTTCCCAGCCATCCGATTTGGACGGCGCTCAGACGAGGTTTCGGATCCGGATCCGAAGCCTCTGATTTTCCCCTGCGTGTGGTACGGTTCCTGTATAAGAAGGACGTCCACTTTTTCCCTGACTGCAGTCTTCCTCAACTCCGCTGTTGCGACCTTCCCGCCCCCAGATTAATCTGCAGGAACTTGAAGAGTCGTTCCCTTCCAACAGCCCCAGGATCATTTATTCTAACGGCCATAATCCGTTCGCTGGATCATCCGCCTCACCATCTGCCACAACACCTGACCCTCCGCACCATTCATGCCATGCCTCGCACCTTTACCCATGTTCCTGCACATCCCGCAGGTCTTCTCTCTTCGGCAGTTCTTGGAGGAGTGGTCCTTTCCCCCGCATCTGTAGCACACATTCGTCGAGAATCGGCATTCCCTGGCGTAGTGCCCGTAGCAGCCGCACCTGAAACACTGCGTTAGGGGGACGTAGTCCCGGACCCTACTTACACACCAGGTGAAGTTCAATCTTCCTTGCTTGGGTAGGTCCACGTACATGGTCGGCTCAACCTCGACCCCTCAGGTCGGATTCGTTTTTCCTAAACTTGTCCTTTTTCATATTTTTTCCTCTTTTCGAATATTTTCTTAATCTACTAACATGCGTTGCTTTCCAAAACATTTTACAATTTCTACTTTTACCCTATACTAACCCCTACAATTACAGTGCTAAACTACTCTATTGCTACTAAACTACTCTACTCTACTACTCTACTCTACTACTCTACTCTACTACTCTACTCTACTACTGCTTCTACTCACTACATGCTAAGTGATACGTCACTTCTACTTTCATGCTTTCTACTTTCTACATTATTTGTCATGCACACATGCATCCTCTTACTTTTGTCACGTTCGGTTCTTTCTCTCTTCCTGTCCTTCTATATTGTCGTATCCGTATTTGTTGCAGTCTGCACTTCCGTATCTATCTCTCTCTCTTGGTTTGTTCATCGCTCTATCGTTCTACCTGTTGAAGTTCCTTTATGCTATTGTGGATGTCTTATCCGCTAAACTGTTTAGCACGCCAAACAGCTGCGGATCGTTCAGCATCCCGGGTACGTTGTGTCTTGTAACGTTGCCCGTTCTTGTTGTAGTTCCTCCGCCGTGTCGGGACATTGAAACACCACATGCTCAGGTATCCCAATTTCCCCACACAGGCATCGGTCATCATCTTTAAGGTTGAATCTGCGGAGGTAGGTGGGGTAGGGTCCATTTAGGGGAGCAGCTCATTCGGTTTGTAACCTAAATTATATTCTTCCAAATTTAATCCCCGTGTTTTTTTCATAATTTATCGTGTGGTGATTCTCATTTATTTATTAAACACTTGGCGCTACAAGAGAAAAAATTGATGTAATTCCTCAAAATAAGGAAAAATATGTTTCCTTTAGTAAACATATAGTGGTAGATCAGAATCTCCTTCCCAATGGCAGACCGCAAAATGTAGGTTTACGCATACGATTTTTGGATAGTTTTCGGTTTTTAAATTCTTCTTTGGATAAATTAGCACAAAATTTAACTGATGATCAATGCGTTGAAGTAAAAAAATACTTCGACGAACCTGAGAAATTTAAATTTATGAGGCAGAAAGGAGTGTTTCCCTATTCATACGTGGATTCTTTGGATAAATTAAATCAACGAACGTTGCCCACTATTGATCAATTTTTCGATACTTTAACTGGGAAACACGTTACTAGGAAACTTTCCAGACGTGCAAGACATGTGTGGAATTTATTTTAGAGTAAAACTTTAGGTCATTATTCAGATACTTATTTGACATCTGATGTTTTACCTTTGGCTGACGTGTTTGAGAATTTCAGGTCCCTGTGTTTAAAACAATACAAGTTAGATTCGGCACAATACTTTACTTGTCCCGGTTTAACTTGGGACGCAATGTTAAGGTACACATCTGTAAATTTGGAATTGCTAAGAGATATGGATATGCTTCATTTCCTCGGACGCGGAATTCGCGGAGGGGTAAGTATCTGTGTGGGTAGAAAAGCTATTGCAAATAATCCGTTAGTACCAAATTTCGATCCTCAAAAACCCAATTCGTTTATATCATACTTAGATGCTACCAATTTGTATGGTTTTGCAATGCGTCAAAAACTTCCACAAAGCAATTTTATTTGGCTTAATGATGAAGAAGTGCAAAATGTTGATGTCTTTAACGTTTCGGATGATTCTGACGAGGGTTATATTTTAGAAGTGGACTTGCATTATCCGGAAAATCTGCATGACCAACACTATGATTTCCCTTTTTGCCCGGAGCTCCTTACTCCTCCGGTCGGAAAATTTCGAAGTAAAAAATTAATTCCAAATTTATTTGATAAAACGAAATATGTAATTCATTACAGAAATTTAAAACAATGTTTGGAATATGGATTGATTTTGACAAGAATTTATAGGATATTAAAATTTTCGCAATCAGCATGGTTAATGAAATATATAGAGTTGATCACTGAATTAAAAAATCAATCTCAAAATGATTTTGACAAAAATTTGTATAAAGGTATGAATAATGCCATATTAGGAAAAACAATGGAAAGTGTTGATAAACGAGTTGATGTTAAATTAGCAAGTCACTGGGAAAAAGTTGGTCATAGAATTGGGGCTGAAAATATGATTGTTAACCCTTTGACTGCTCAAGAGTGTTGACGGCCAGCTGTCCCCTGGTGTGCATAAAATCATCGTATGCGAGAATATACGTCTCGCGCACTGCAAAGGGCACGATATATAATTTGACGTCGTTTTTTCTTTCAGAAACTGCTCAAACCGAATATAATCGTCGACCGTATATTGGCGAATAAAAACAAAAGTGTACACCATAGGCTCGATATTTTATTAATGTAACTAATAAATAAAACAAGATACATAATTTTAGAGGTACATAATTTTAAAGGTACATAATTTAAACAAAATGAATTTTCTTAAAATAAAGTTAACATGGAATTACCATTACGATTAGGAAAAAATATATAATTACTGTGCTAATTTTTTCTTTGTATGGAATATTTTGAAACAAGGCTGTACACAAAGCGGCGTATAGCATTCTTTGCACATGTACCTGGACTCCTTCCTTTTTTTTTGCTGGCAACACACAAAGCACCTCTTTGTGGGGTTGCTACGGTATGTAGTTGTTGGTATCACTTCTGGAAAATGCCGTCCAGTCAATCTTAGTGAATTTTGGTCCAGTTGTTGCCGTCTTAGAAAATTAAACGAATTTAGTCGTGCACCCTATAACCGCAGCTATTAGTTATTACCTCCACCGGAAATTCTGCCGCTAACGCTGTCGCCATGATATTCTTCCAATATTTCTCTTGTTAGTACTAATTGAAAATCAGCAACCTAAATCTTTTTATTTGATGCAGTTTTGTATAAAGCGCAGGAATTCAAAATACTTAGATTTAATAGGTGAAAGAATACTTTTCTATACCACTTTTTTGTCTTTCTGACAGTTTCAATGGAACTTAAAAGCATGTCTGTCTTATCAACTGCGCCCATGTGCTTATTATAATCCATGATACAACTTGGTTTCTATGTTTCGACCATCAGTTCGATTTTGTTTTCCAGTATGTTCCATTGTTGGCGTGTGTGTAGTGTTAAGCACGTATATATCTCTTTTGTCACACCACTTCACACATAATAACTCCTCAGTAGATCTAAATGTCTCCTCCAATGTTTTTATCAACATCCGAAATTGCTGTGGTAGACCCTGTGTAGATGATGAAATCTAGAATGTAACGCGTCTTGCAGTCTGCTAAAACAAAAATCTTTATTTCAAATCGGTGGCGTTTACTAGGAATGTATTGCTTGAATCCTAAACGTCCTTTATATAGGACCAAACTTTCATCGATGCAGAAATTGTCAAATGGTAACATATTTTCTTTGAAAGTCGCTCTGGGAGGGTCTAATATACATCTTATTTTATAAAGTCGATCATTTTGATTTGCACCATTATTGTTTGTAAAATGCAAAGCACGAAGGATAAGTACATATCGATCGCGCGACATTATTGACTGAAAAATAGGCGTGCTAATCAAAGGATCTGTTGACCAATAATAGGAAAAATTAAGGATCTTTACTCTTGCCATTAGTATGGATACACAAATAAAACAGTAAATATCCCTTTGAGTATCATCCCGCCACCTGACAAGTCTCGACGTAGCAGCTTGGTTTTTTTTCTATTAATTGGGCTGCATATCTGTTTGTTTCCTCTACAATTGTAGCAATTAAGTCAGTATTAAAATTTTTTTGAAAAAATGCTATATACGGCGTATTTTCATCTAGTATGTTGTCAGACCCGCCACTGCGTTGGCTAAAATTGTGTACCCGTGGTTGAAAGTCAGCCCTATGCTCCCATACAAAGGTTGAGATATCATACATGTCACTATCATCAGAGTCACCAGATTCAACGATACTCTGTGGTTTTTGAAATTTTGAGACAGGACGAGCTGGATTTTTCAGCGCTTTATTTTGAACGTATTTAGTTATAATTCGCAAAATAATTAGTTTACTTACCAATAACAGGTTGAACTGATTTTGAAGAACATATCTGAGGTTGCGTAACTTCTTCTGCTTCTGAACTGGAATTTTCATCAAATTCCGAGTCTTCGTCATTTTCTTCATTTTCGTTAAAATCCATTAGCTCATCGTCACTCTGCATGAGCAATTCTTCAAGCTCTTTATCTGTGAGGGCCTTGGACATCGTGAACATAACAAGACGAAAGCAATCACAAGAATGACATGTTTGAACAAGAGAATCTGGCCTGTGGTGCTATTGACGAGTCCCAAACTGAGCAGTTAGCCTGTGCACTGCAGGCGAACATACTCGTCGCGAGCAATTTGGGCCGAAAAAAAGGTGCGAGTATACTCGGGCGTAGCGGTCAAAGGGTTAAACAAATTTTAAAAATGTAGTGGTGTTTACAGAACATTTAGTTGCTGTTGAATTAAAGAAAATTTCGGTAGTGTATGATAAAACGGTTTATGTTGGATTTTCTATTTTAGTCATATCTAAAACAGTAATGTACGATTTCTTTTACGGGTTTTTAAAACGGAAATATGGCGATCAAGTTTCTCTGCTTTATACAAATACTGAGAGTTTTATATTAGAAATTATTACTCCAAATTTTTATAATGACATGAAAGGTGACATAGATAAACTTGACACTTCTAATTATAAGACAAATAAATATGGTATGCCTCATACGGTATCAGTTGTTGGTAAGATGAAAGATGAATATGCCGGGGCTCCTATCGAAAGTTTTTATGGTGCTGGTGCAAAATCATATTGTGTGAAGGTTGTTAGAAACGTAGATGGGGAAATAAAGAAGGCTAAGGGTGTTAAAAAACATGCCATCGAAAACAGTTTAACCGTCGAAGATTATCGGTCTGTTGTTGAAGAGCAGCAGACTATTTTCTGTAAAATGTTTGTTTTTAAATCACGTTTGCACAATATGTACACCGAACTTAGGAATAAGATTGCGTTGTCGCCCTATGACGATAAACGTTATCTCATACTTGGATCCACAAAAACTTTACCATGGGGTCTTCATACTATTGCCGACCGGCGTCGGAATGAGTTGATTGAACCATCACAATGGTTAAGAAGTGGATACATAGTCAATGAAGATTTACCAACAAGTAGCTCATCCAATGCAGATTTACCTACGAGTAGCTCTTGGCAGCAACAGAAATTTTTAAAAGCAAATCCTAGTGCGAGAAAGTAATTGTGTTTTAAACGATTGTTTTTACCTTATGCTAAGTTTGATAATATTTATTTTTATAAAGCTATAATTTTAAATTATGTATTATGTAAAGCTACAGTTTATAGTAGCTACTTTGATGATTGTAATGATAAAAGAGATATAAGTATTCTGTGTGCTAAAGAAATTAAAGAACAAGGACTATTAGGTATAGATTTAAATGATTACGTTGATATTGATCCTGCTAAGAAATATAACTGAAAATTATTTTTTTGTTTTACTTCTAAAATCCTATTAAAATGCTGGACTTACTAAAGGTTAATCTCAAAGCTATTAATAAGTTTGTAGAGTAAGTAGTAAGAGCATAAGAGTCTCTCTATACTATTGTAGTGGGTATTATGTTTATATTTGCAAGCATTTATTTACTATATTTTTCACATCGTGTTTTTTAGCATAAAATTGACTTTCAGTCATATCAGGTATACTTCCTCCACACATAGCCCATAGTCAGCATCAGGACCAACAGATTTTTGCGAGCATATGTATTTCCGCAAGCGTTGTTTTTTTTTTAATTTGATATTTGTTTGCAATGCTTTTGTGTGTAGAAGCCTGGTCCGTTTCTCAACATTTTCTTTTGCAATTCGTAGGAACCACTATTGGGTGCTGTTGAAAGACAAAGCAGCACCATGATCTGCCACTCTCCGAAACAATCTCATTGTAAAAATTATTTTGTTTTAGCTTTTTTACCGCATTTGCTTCTCCTACCACTCGTTTCAAAATTCTTTTTTCTTCGGTGCCAAAGAGCTTTGGTTACGAATGCATTCCGTATGATCTCCAAACACATGTAATGGTCCGTTGTCTATATCCCTTTTTAATTGCATTACTCTCTCTGGGAATGCCATACCATCAACTTTTAGTCCATAAAACTATGGCTGAACTAATACCTATTCTCAGTTTCTCCAGTTTT
This sequence comes from Limonius californicus, assembly GCA_014611495.1. Lineage (NCBI taxonomy): Eukaryota > Metazoa > Arthropoda > Insecta > Coleoptera > Elateridae > Limonius > Limonius californicus. Next base: position 8,020 of record JABXWE010020737.1, on the reverse strand, counting down.
AACCCCAAAATTTTTCTTTGTTCAATGTCGTATGCGGTATTATTTTTTAAATCGGTCAGTTTAGTCATGTAATTTCTCAATACATGATTTTTGCATTCGATTTTTTCTACGTGGAATTGAGGTCCATATGGTGCAGCTAACAATACTTTTTTTTTGTACACGTTACTGTCACCATCAGCAATTCTTTCTATAAATTAAATTGTGCATTAAGATTGAATCCTTCTACTATAACGTCGGCTTCCATTGACGTAGACGTCCCATTATGGTTTTTATAACAGATGTGAGGGCTTGGATCAGTTTTGTCTTTCTCATTGTCACATATTCTGCAGTACTTATTGCGCACTGCTATGAATCAGATTTTTTAGTTTTAGCTCCGATCATAGCTGCCACTACGTCAGAACATTTGTTGTACAATTTATTAGACATAAATGGTACATCTATGGATATGGAATTTGACAAGACACAAAAACTTCAATGAAAACAACGTACTAGGTTTTTAAAAATATAAAGTACATACTAATAAAAAATTATGTAATAGTTATTTGTTCACCTAGGTAAGAAAGTGCATCTGCTCCTCCCAAGGCCTGGAGGAAAAGGTACTTTCTTCGAGAGGTGAATATATTACATAATCGTATTAAGTGGATAAATTCTAACGAGTCACGTGTGCTATATAAAATTTTACCAACACCCCAAAATTCAAAATAAACATTGAATATGATTAATAATAATTTTTTTTAATGGCATTTCTAAATTAAATTTCCTGGTATTTTTTGCATTATTGTGGTTAAGTATTTTCAATATTGAAAACATTATTATATCTACCACAAGGCACGTTTACTATTTGTTTATTGCCCACGTTGATTTATCGTTCTTTGAAGTCGTAAAATAAGGGTACGAAAACAGGTAGACAGTTCAACCCCTGAAATATAGTAGTAAGACAAGCTGTAATGTTGGTTGCGTTATAGCCAAAAGAAAGGGGCACATTTGAAATCTGCACTTGGGTTAGATCAGCCCGAAAGCGTCATTCACTAGATCTACGATATTTGAATTCTCTATAGCTCGCCCTCTAATGCTGACAGTACCGGAGCTGTCCCAATCAATATTTTCTGAGGATTTCAAACGTTGTAAAAAATGTTTACCTTTCTTCTTGTAGATGGCCGGTACGGTTGCTAAAATACCGTCGAATAAGAGCCGTTCATGTTTTACTTTTACTTTTAATACATCTTCATTCACTCGTGTCCCTGATTCTAGGCCAATATTGGTTGGGTGGCGTTTTTTATCTGCAAAGTGAAGATACCTTTGCAACACTTGATACTCCAACCATTTGTCGTGATCTTCAACGTCGTTGGACTTTAAAATCTTTTGCATATCAGAGTCTAACTGAGATAAAGTTTTTGGATCGGTGTTTTCAGATTTTGATAAGCGCTGCATATATTCTGGGGGTACATGCATCATCTTCTTGGTGTGTTCCATTTAAACGATTCTTCGTTTTATTTAAAATAAGTTTCCCAACAATCCGTTAATAATCGGTGCTAAAATCAAAGGTAACAATGCTCCACCTTTTTGTATGAGTAATTTTCGCTTTTTGGAAATTGTTTCTTTCGGCTGTACAATGTGCCTAAGAGTTGTTTTATGACGCACGAGTTTTGTTTTCTGAGCTGCTATTAGAGGAACTTTCCCTTTTAACGCATTGTAAACACATTCACATACGCAAAGTATTTCATTTACCACCACCGCTTTTAACAGGGCTACACTTTCTTTACTGCATAGCTTAAGTAGAGCACGAAGTAATTCGCAATGTTTAACAACCCTCTGGGCCATTGCGCTATACTAATGTTTAAACAACTGCAGGCGTCGAATTTTTATACCCCTTTTTAGGCGTATATGCGTAACAGGCGCCATCTTCACGAAATATTGACGTTCTATACCTTAATGTGTTTGGAGTAGATTGTTTTAGATCGAATAATAAGTAGCCGTGAGGTTTGGAAGTGGCGTCTTCGTAAGCCTCGCGTAAGAATCTAGGATTCGACGGAGAAATTTGTCGTGCAAGATGACATATCTGCGCCCCATCTCTGGGATTCTTAAAACATACAATGTATTGCGTATTAAACGAAATATCTCTATCCTTTTCCTTGGTGAAATATGTTTTGCGTTATGAAAAATACCCTTAAATTTCTATGGGGGCTACCTTTTCTAAATATATCGGCCACAGTGCTGCTATCCGATTCTCTCATTAAATCGTCTATGATAATTAAAGTGGGTTTATCCCCATTAAATTGACTTATATCGGGTAGACCTTGTTGAAATTCCACAGTAGATGTTGTATTTTTATAAAGGGGCTGCCACTCGTCGTAATGCCATATTATTCTTTCAAATTTTACAGTCAAATATATGTCATGATTTTTTAAAAGTTCGTTACAAAAAATGACTCCTGACCCCTAAGGGCCCGCAACGATTGACGTAAACGGATGTTCAAATTGATACTCCATGCTGCTTGTTCGAATATGCTTAGAACACTGAAAAGCTAAATTTACGCCTACCTATTAATAGTACACAGCTTAAGTATAAAGTAAATAAAAGAAAGAAAATTACAAATATATCAACAGTTGTAAATCAGTAGGTATTTATTTATTTATTTACTATTATTACATATATACATACAAATATGACAAATATGGTATCCTAATTATTATTATTATGAAATGCTGAAAAAGCAGATTGTTTTCTTAACATAATCTATTATGTTCTTCAAAGTGATCTAGCACATGATTAATTTTCTGGGTTAGAAAAGTTGTGAATTTAAAACTAGCTCGTACAGTACATAGTCATTACAATAGTTCTCATCGACGTGCTTAAACAACATGTTGTTATCTACAGGTTTTCTTGTATTTACGACATCTAAAGCTACTTTTGTACAATACATGGAAAAGTTTTTCAATCTACACTTTTTTCTACATTTGTAAGTACAATGTTTATATAATACCGCATTTGCAATAATTTGGTTAATGTTACCGCACCTATTTATAATTCAAAATGAACAACATTATTCGGTATACATTTTACAGCTTTAGCCCCAACACTTACAATCGTGTAATCAATCAGTTTATATTCTATATGTTCTTCTTCGGATAAAGCTGTAAAATTTCTGGTAATACCTCCGTAATCCCGAAAATTAACATAATATTTTTAAAATGTTGGCTATTATCTGTGTTTTCTCAGCCTCAGGTAGATAATTAGTATTTATTATTGATATATTTTTGAAATTTACATAATATTTTTAAATGTAGATTATTATCTGTGTTTTACTACCCGAGGCTTATTAAAATAGAAATCGAAATCTTATTAAAATAGAAATTGAAAGTCCTTAGGATATCACCGCTAGCATAAAAATAGAAATAGAAATTTCTTATTCATCATGATGTCAGTTGAAATTACATAGAGGGGTGGGGGCACCTTGGCTTCTTATTACTAACATGTTTTACAGGTATCCTGAATATTTTCCTCATTGTGCTCATGCAATTTGAACTCTTCACATTGCTCGCATTCTTCGTGCCCCAGAAGTGCAAATGAAATTTTTTTTGCCCACACGCAGACGATATGATTCATATGACACCTTAGAATTGGCATTTTTTGATTTATCCTCGAACATGGTGGAAACTGATATGTCGCTCGGTAGATACCTTCGATGTGGTGCGTGAGTCCGTCCAAAAAATCAAGAATATGAAATAATTATGTGGTACAGAATTCAGGAACTGACCTGTAGTGAGATATTGATGGATGAAACGTTTCAATATGTTCATCTATGAGAGAGTAATCTATTCTCTTTTTAGCCGAATCGCAATGTCGATTCTTTGGGGGAGTAATCTCATGCCTTGGAGTTTTCGACAAAGTATCGTGTAAAACTCTCTCATTCGATTTCTTATATCCTAAAGTTGTAAAAAAAGTTTTGCACACTTGTACTGCTTCATCGCGTTCATCTTTCAAATAGTACTTGAAAGAATTCTGTTTCTTAGTACTTTCAGTCGTTCGACGTTTTGGATCTTGCCTGTTGCATGTGTTAAGTATGAAAGCCTTCTGTGCTCATCAGTTAAATTCTAGAAATTTGGGTTTATTACAGTTCGCTGATTTTCATTGATATGGTTCAAACATGCTTTTATGCAACTATTAACATCGCAGGCTGGCTGTACTTTATGCTTTGCAAGAATTTTATGTCTCTTCATATTTGTATCTTCTATTTTAATCTTTGGGTCTATCCGCATCCTCTTTCTTGGGTTACCTGCTTTTGTGTAACCTTTGTTATCGAAACTTTTGGGTATCTTATCTACCGCAGAACTTTCATTGGATTGATTGGATATTACTATCATATTATTAGGTGGCATCATTTCATCAATATGATTAACTTCATTTTCTTCAGATGCAACTTTTTGAAATATAACTATTTTAGATATAGTATTGAATGTAGAGGTAGACGGAGAAACATTTTCGATATTATTATCATACTGGTGTGCGTCATTAAGTACCATATTTGACAAATCTGCAAATACACGTACATCATCACGATTTTCATATACAGTATCCTCAGAGACTCGGTCTACAGGTAAAACATGAATTGACATAAGTTCTTTAGTCACAAAATCAGCTAACGGCAAATCATCATCTGCATACATTCCTTCTTCAGTTGCAACCGGCACATTTGGCACATAAATTTCATCTTCTGTCACAGTCCATTTGTTTGACAAAAAATGTTCACTTTAATCTCCGAATATTCATTACGTAAAATACCCTTACCATTACAACCACAAACTTCTTCCTGCGTTAACGGCATATTTGACATCATCTTGTGTAAGATTTGTCCTTTACTTGACAGCGATATCATTAATCTGGCTCTACTGCTTGATATTCTGCTGATAAACGAGTAGTTATTGTTAAGGGGGATAAGGACAGGGGGTAGGCAACCCACCGTCTTAAGTAAAATTACCATTAGAAATAAAATACTTTTGTCCAAAACTACGTTCGCAAAAATTAGTTTGTAGTTATGCTTGATATTTTATTGTAATGCCTCGTGGTAGAGCAAGACACGTACGGATTTATTTTTTTTTAAAAAGTGTCCCGTGTGATTTTTACCAGGCAATTTGTTTATTTTAATTAACTGAAATATAAACGTTACTTAAAAAAATGAAAAACTAAATCCGTACGTGCCATTCCTTACATAAATAGATTCAGAAAATATATTCAGAATTTTTTCAAAGTAATGCATTTTTGCGTAATATTGGTCAAAGTGATATTTAATAAAGGCCATTAGGTCGTAATCGTAACCACGTTGGGAAAAATACATGCAGGTAGGCAACTTGCATAACACCAATACGCACAAGGATTTCCTAATGGCCATATTTCAGGTAGACCTCTTGGCGGGCGGTCCATAATTCTCTATAAACCGAACTGACTGTTCGACCACCAGTTTCGATCCTAGGGATTAGCACAGGTAGAGGTACACGGAAATAAAAAATTAGATAATAATTATATATATATATATATGGACACCCTCAAATTGCGGACTAACTAATCCTTTAATACTTCAAGCACAAAATTTGAAAACAAGACAACCCTTAAATTGCGGACCGACGCGACGCGAAGGTTCCTGGTAGTTCAGATAAGGAATAGCTAATTACGGTATGGAAGGTTTTACACAACATACCCATCCATATTTAAGTTTTTAGATGTCTTAATAGATAGGTACGTACACAGAAACTTATATTAGAATTCAAAGTGTAGACGAACTAACTAAAATTAGAAATGGAAATGTCAGGCGCCCCCACGAAATGTTAGCTAAAAACTTGTGGAATATAAGAATAATTTAATTAGCAGATTTAACTTTGTGAAAATTGTATCTTACTTAGGTAAATCAAAATAGGTAACTATTTTGTAAATATATATAATGTATTATTATATAAATAGAATAATCAATGTGTTTTATTATCTGGTGTTTTATTGTATCCCATGCACGTAAAGCAAAATAAATACTTTTTTTATTATTTTGAAATAATATTACTATTTTATTGTTTTTTTGAGATATGCATATTAATATATAAATATCCAATAATAATTCAAAAACCTTAGTGACTCCCTAAATAACTTCTATGTGTATCAAAAAAGGGGTGCACATATGCAGGTAGGCGAGTCTGCCATTTAGGTAAAGTAAAGTCTTTTATCTATATAAGATAATGATATAAATATGCAGGTATCTCGTCCGCAATTTCAGTACCGTTAATCTATAGCGTGGTCCGCAATTTCAAGGTAGGCTTAAAGGGACTTGACCATTTGGTCCGCAATTTAGGTATACCGATATATATATAATTTATTATACAATTAGTCAATAATAACAAAAATAATTTAGATACTAATTAGTAAGCAAACAATTATAACACACAGGTTTAACCAATAAGTATCTGGATAGCAGTTTCTTATCGTTTTCATCTATTTTTTTTAGTATAAAATTAGTAAAAATTTTGGATAATTGATACTTCTAATTTTTAAAATAGAGTTCTATTTGAAAATTGAGCAAAACATTCGTAAATGTAAATGTTCGAGTGAGTCGCGTAAAAGGCCACGTTAAATCGAGAATGAACAGATTCACAGGCATTCTGTTCTGTTCTGTGTGGAAAACAACAACCCCAGCCCAACTTCTTGGGAGAAATAAAGCCGTATATGATCGAAATAATTTTTATTTAAATATTATAAAAGCTAGAATTTTGAATTTGAATTTTTTAAACAAACTCTGCTACACATGAAATCTGCAGCCGGCAATTGTGGCATTTGACCATACCAATTGACAAGCGTTGTGAATCGCTAATAAAAAGTCAATAACAATTTGACTTGGGTAAAATTTAATTCTTAACTGATTACTTTTTTCTACTAATTATTATTGCAAAAACATTAATATGTGTTTCAGTTTTCTTGGGACACGCCGTATGAACTGTACCGATCAGGTCAAATAAATATCTCTAATTTCTTGTTGACGGGGGTCTATATCATAACCCCCAATGATCACAACCCCCAAATTTTCATATTTACTTCTTCTACCTGATCATAACCCCCAATCTCTAGTTTGATCACAACACCCAACATGATCATAACTCCCAAAGTACACTTTGATCGTAACCCCCAATATGATCCTAACCCCCAAAGGTATTCGTGATCATAACGCCCAACGTGATCACAACCCCCAAATGGTTTCGTAGTTTTACTGTTCAAAGCGAGCAGTAACTACGAAACCATTTGGGGGTTGTGATCACGTTGGGCGTTATGATCACGAATACCTTTGGGGGTTATGATCATATTGGGGGTTACGATCAAAGTGTACTTTGGGAGTTATGATCATGTTGGGCGTTGTGATCAAACTAGAGATTGGGGGTTATGATCAGGTAGAAGAAGTAAATATGAAAATTTGGGGGGTGTGATCATTGGGGGTTATGAACATTGGGGGTTATGATCAGGTCCCGTTGACGGCACCTCCTCGAATTTACTATAGGTCTGGTAGTAAGCGACGTAAAAAAAAATTGCAGAATCTCTTCTCTATATATATATTACGAGAGCTTGCATCACTTTGTAAATATTAAAAAAAAAAGGTGTTTAAACATTACTGATGCACAACAAAAATAAGGAAAATGATTATAGTATTTGGAAAATATAGGAATATTCTGAACTGAAATTTATAATTGTGGAAAAAACTGAAACTGGCTCATTCAAAACGTTCAGCTAAAATTTAAATTTCGTTCCAACCAATTCAGAATTAAATTACTGGCATATCAATAAATAAAAATGAAGTTATCAAAGTATGGACTTGTATGACAGACATAAGAGAAAAATACTGCATCTACAGGGCGCAGCTGTAAAAAAGATTAGACAGAACTGTTAAAACTGTTAAACTATTAAAAATGCCTCGACGATTGGCAATTAGAAAATTCCTGTCGAATTTAACGCTGTAATGCTACTACAAGTAAAAAGCGTGAAAAAAAGTAAA
>JABXWE010020736.1:0-23981 GCA_014611495.1 Limonius californicus | reverse complement strand
GGGGGGGGGGGGGATTAAAGGGTGGGGCTTTTTGTATTCGTTGTGTAGCGCTTGGACGCTGATCCGAGGTAAGCGGGGTATGGGAATCATGGGTTTTTTTTGGCAACTCCATGATTCTTTTTGAAAAAAAATTTGGAAAAAAGGATTTTGATCAAAGTTTTGTTCAAAACTGTGTATAAAATTTTGTACACAGGGAACAGAAATTTGTACAACATTCTGTCTGTGAGCATGCGCAAATAGGTGCAAATTATGTTGACATCTGTGAGAAAACTGTCAAAATAATCATGTTATCTGTCTTTCAAAACTTCGATTTTGAAATGGCGTTTGTTGGTGAAAATCCGCCCGAGTTTGATCAGCGTGCGGTCCTACAATTTTTATGCGTTGAGGGTGTGCAGCCATTGCAGATTCATACGTGAATGCAAGGAATGTAAGGAAATGCATGTATTGCGTACCCAACTGTGAATGGAATGGGGTCGAAAATTTAAGAATGGAAAAGAGGGGCTATGGGTGATCCGCAACCAGATGCACGGTGTACTGTATTAACAGAAATCAATATGCCATGTGTGGAAGGCCTCATTAGAGAAAATCGTCGAATTTCAATTAGAGAAATTTCAGAAATTGTTGGTGCGAGTGTAGGATTTCTCTAAAGCATTGTTTGTAATTTGGGTTACAGCAAAGTTTGTACGTAATGGATTCCTTGTCTCTTGTCTTATAATTATGAACAAAAATGCTTGCGAATGGGCTTATCTCTGCAATACCTCACAGACTATAGGCAAAATAGTGATGACTTTCTTCTGCCAATAGTTGCAGGTGACGAAACTTGGTGCCATTACTACGAGCCATCCAGTTAGTTAGTTAGCAAGTTATCGTTGATGAAGTGGAAACATTCACGTTCACCATCACTGAAGAAGTTTAAAGCACAATCTTCTGCAGGCAAGGTGATGTTAACATTTTTTCGACCATGAAGGACTCTTGTTGATAGAGTTTAAGGAACCTGGAGTAGAAGTCAATGCAAATCTGCACAATGAAACTTTGAACAAGCTTCATCAAGCAATAAAGAAAATCTTCAGCGAAAGAAATGGAGTGTTTTAGAGCATTCACCCTGTCAGTATCAGTAGCCACAAGAATTCTATGAGCAGGGTATTACGTCGGTTAGTAAAACAATGGGATAGGTGCCTTAGCTGTGACGGTAATTATTTGTAATTAAATTGTTGAATAAATTTTTAATACAGGAAAGATGGGTTTTAATTGAACACACCTCGTATTATGCTTCGTTTAAACCTCCATGTTTTGCCAAACATCCGACTACTAGTCCAGCAGGCCCTGTGTTATGTGTGAATTTCGCAGTAGCATCCCCGCAGTCTGATGGGTGTGTTTGTTTGCATACAATTCCTTTTGCCGCCGACCTTGGTTTGCACTTTTTGAGTTCCTGTAGTTTAGGGAATTTTGGAATATTCTTTTGAAGTTGTAGGTAGATTTCGAATTAGGTGTTGAAGTCAGGCGGGACTTCCTGTTGAGTTCTTGACCGTGCAAGTTGTTGGTTGCTGGTATAAGTGTAGGAGGTGATTTAAGATTTTGGTTTGTTCATGTTGCGTGGATTATTTAAATCAGCCTCGTCTATAAGAGAATTTAGTTAGTTGCCTGCGAGTTATTCTGGTGTTTTGCTACATCTCATTGGGTTTAGCCCAGATTAAGTAAACATTTTACCAAAAAACTGATACGTTACCCTCCGCATGCTATGTGGAGTTTTGTGGGACGTTTTCCTCCTAACCAGCCTATCACGTTCACCTGGAGCTTTCGATTTCTACGTGCTGTCCGAAGTTGGAGACAATCAGCCCATTGAACAACCAAGATTTGAATTTTTCCCAGTTTTCTGTTATCTTTATCCTCATACGAAGTATGCAGAGCTCCGGTGCTCGTTAAATCCATTTAGGCAGGTACCAAACTCCACGGTGAAGCCAATACTGTGTATATCTTGTAATTTTAACTTTTTAGTATTTTCTACCGTTTCGAACTTTAATATGTACCTATTTGCAACTGGTCACTTACCTTCAGTAGGTGCACTCAATTTTTCCACCTGTTTTTGTAACTGCACTCTGATATTTAATTAAGTTTTTGACTGTGATGTTTGTAAACACACTGGCTGTGAACTAACTTCAGATCGTTGTCAGTTGTGGCTGTGTCTATTTTCACGGCTCCGTGATAATTGCAATTTAGACAATTGGCAACTTACTTTGTTGATGAGTACAATTCCTTGTATTATAGGAAAATTATGCGGATTGATTAATAGCGATAAATGATTCGGTTCGGCGCTACCGTTTACATTTGACGCATTGATTAAGCTGTCTTAACGCCAGGCCTTGCGTTATATCACCAGTTTCCGGAAATTCGTATTTGGACTTTAATAATTATTAATTTAGTTTTGTGGATTTTTAGATCCGTTTATTTTCAGATAGTGGTTACGCCCGCTAAATTGCTTTCCTTGTCATAGTTCATTCGTCTGTGAATTATCCCTCAATTCGAACTTTTTCGAATTAGTTTAACCTGTTGTCTAAATCATATAATCTAATATTATAATGTACTTCAGCATTTTGTATTTTCTGTATGTACCCAATTAATTTGTTGACTGATTTCGAGTCAGTTATCAATTATGGTTTTACCTCAATTTTGGGTTACTCACTTATGTATTTAATTTGTGTTTTATGCAGCTTAACTGACATTTACAGAATTTTAAGCATTCGTTAAGGTGGGCCAGAAGTTAGAATTAAACATTTAGCTATTTATTGCTGCCTAGTATTTGTCATACAGGACCGTATTTACGTTCTGAATAATTTTTGATAATATGGGCTTCACCTTAAAATTGTAGGGGCACGCATATACAAAGTGTGCTACTAACTTGTAACTTAACTGTTTATATTTAGCATGGTTGAAATACAGTGTGTACTAAGTTTGATTTAATCTTATTATTATTACATTTACTGTTATTTATTTCTAATTACAAAGTTGTTCAAGAAAATGTTTATTATGTTACATTTATGAATGTAGAGGCTTAATTTACAGCATTCACTTCACTTTGGTGTTTTATTGTGTTTTTGTTTGTATGTTGAGACCCGTAAGTTTTATTCTTCGTGGTACATGAATCCGTTAATGCAGGTCGTGAGAATCGCTGCACGACGATTGGTGAAAAATTTTGGCGTTCTTTTGAGAATTTTGTTGTCGATTCATCCAAACCCGTTTCGCAGACGAGTTAGCCGTGGTGAAAACACCGTAACGTTGCAGTGCGTTACCCGTGGATAATAATCCGGTGTTTTAGGTCGGTTACGAAAAGTTTTGTCTTTTGTCTTATCGTTACCCCTGGGGGCTAGTGTGAAGATTGTTTGTCCATCAAATTCTTTTCGTGCTTAGAATAGGATTAACTTATATAACATAGTGTCTTATTTAAAGCCAAACCTATACCGCGTGTAATTTCAGATTGTTAAGGTAACAAACTTCGTGATACATCCTGTACAAATACAAAACTTGGAAAGTCTTTATATACAGCATAGTTAACATTTATGTGGGTGCTAGTAAGTTTAAAACAAGCAATGTAATAATAAACAGGGTTTGCGGAGGCACTGTTAGCATAATGTTCCCTCAGAGGTTGAAATTAAACTGCAGAGTTTAGAAGTTTTAATTTTGCAGAAACCCACTTTCATAACAACCGACGAAGTTACCTATCGAATATTAAAATATTCCGGAAAGTTATTCAATTCGTTCCAATACTTTCAAGATGTTTTATTAAATTACTTCAGTTAGTTTTCTTCATGAACTTAGTTTTGAAATCATCACGTGTAATCTTATATAGCAGAAAATGCGATTTCCTTCAAGTTTATGAAACTTTTTGGCAGCAACTGAATTTAAAATTACGGAGGGCGTTAAACTTTTAATAAAATTGCATAAAATATGTGCTACTTGAAAATAAAAAGTTTCATTCGCGGACTTGAATTTAAATTTCAAGTCGGATTTCTTCAACGACACATTTTCAAATAGAGTATGCAAATTTCAGCGGGGCCAATGTTCACAGTTATCTTGGTGATATATTGCTGTGCCAGTGATACTGAAAATACAATGCTATAAATATATTGCCTGTATATGAAAAGCCTTATTATTCCAGAAATTTTTTTGGGAATCACCCTTGGAAACTAATATTACAATGTTGGCATGTAAATTTCCAGCCCCTTTTTATTAAATAACTCGTTATATTTCCGAAAAATACAACTTTCTCCTTTGATTTACTTTACTTGCGGGAGAGCCTTGACAAAATTGGTTTTACAGTATTTTCCCCCCAGCTAAATTAACTTACACCAAGTTTGGCAAATGTAGAATCCGTTGCTTTCAACTCTGACATTTTCGATTCTGTTTTAATACGGCTTATTTGTGATGGAGGATTCGTATAAAAGTACTTTTATTACTACACCATGTTGTTGTTTCTGCTTTGAAGACGACAAAAATTATATAGCCGAGTTCCAGTCTATTTTATTGTCATATCTTTGATACACGCACAGTTTCGCAATAAAAGTTATGATAGAAGAAATTTTGCTGTACGAACTATGCTGAAATATTTACAATAAAGTTTCAGCGAAATGTGGACAAAGTAAATACGAATTTTATTTTATTTGCTTCTTTTTTATTGGAAAGGCGACTTAAATACTAAATAAATGCGAAATAAGAAAGCATTAATGTAAACTAGCTTAACCCGTGGGTTACGCTCCACACTTTATTGACATTTGTTCTTAAAATATTAAATTATGCTGAAGCGTAAGATATGAAATACACTACATGCATTAATAGATAGCTGTGGGAAATAGTTGATAGCTCAGCTCTTTTCCATATTATATTAGAAACTAAATATTTTGTATAACGAAAAACCTATAGTGAGCAGATGATAAACGTGTAACGAACTTCCCGGCCAGAACGTGTTTTTAAATTTATTTATAAACTTTCCGCGTTATTATTTCAGCGGAGAGGGGCTGGTGGCGCTGGTAGTCGCAAACCGATGCGCGATCCCACTCCGTACTTTCGAGGAAAATTCATTAACTTCGGAGTCAAAGCCTGGAGAAGGAAGTCCAGCCCAGAAACCAGTCCTGAAACCAGATCTTCGGAGTCGAGATCCAGAGGAAGAAGTCCAGCTCAGTAACCAGTCCTAGAACCAGACCTTCTACGTCGAAATCCGGAGAGGAAGTCCAGCTCCGAGACCAGTATAAAAGTTTATGATATTATGAAATAAAAAGTCAAACATAGTATATCTTAGGTTATCAATTTTATTTGTCAATTATTAACTGTATCACTAAACCATAATTCAAATTGCTAATATTATATGTCGTACGAGATCTGTTAATTGTAAAAGTCGTGTCATGCCTTGAACATTACATATCTGTCATTCAAAGTATGCTAGTCGAGACCGTTGGCAATCATAGAAGTAATGTTGTTATTAGTGTTTCGAGAAACTGCCTCTAGGCATTGTGTTACTTAGCACCACATCAAAGTAGTGGAAGCGACCCTAGATAGTGCTATTTTGACTGTTTTCAACCATATATCAACTAAGGGTAGCTCATGATCGTTGGGGCATAACAGCTCGAACGAAAATACGACTGAATGCTACCATAACCGTCGGAATAAAGCGAAATCTCCACCTTATACGTTCCCCGAAGGAAATGTTATACTGTTTAATGTGATACACTCTGACGTTTATTTAGTATATTGTTGAGTTAAATGTTGTGTTTTGTAATTCAATGTTTTGTTTTTGTTTCACATCAAACAATATTTGCAGTAGGTATGTGAACTACAATACATATTTGAAATGAACTAATGAACAAAAATGGCACCTAACCTATCGTGCTTTGGCGAGATAATAACAAATTTGTAACGATGTAGGCTAAAACAACTTTTGACTTTAAAAGCTCGCTTCCTACTGAACATAATTTTCGTATTAAAAGATGCTAATCTGAGAGAATAAGAAAATTTTATAAGGGTAACGTAGCAAGAGAAAGCAGCAAAAGTTATCTCCACTCTATATTATATAATAATAATATAATCTGCCAATAATTATTGAAGGTATATTCCATGAGTAATTATTTTGATTCAATTTTAAGACAGTAACAAACTATTATTCATATTTAATTTAAATTTTGTTTCTATATACATTATTTATGCAGTAATATACAGTTAATGTTATATTCCTTTACTGGTATTTAAAACTGACTATCTATATTTTATATTTATTTTATTTATTGAAAAAATGTATACAGGGTGTTCTTAAAGTATAAAGCGACATTTTCACAGCATGTTGCAGGGATCCCGCATCTGAAAGAAGTTCTAGTGAACATATATTTGAAAATCAAAGGTTATAAGAGAAACGCTAACAAAACACAAGTGATAATAAGTGTTTGAAATTCCTTTCTTCGAGAATATAGGCATCTACTTATGATTGTTGTATTCTTTCACATACCCCTGGAGTGTTTCGAATGCGCGGAAATGCATTTTCAATGCGCTGTCACAGTCCGACCTCAGTTTCAACCACTTGTTCATATTCATTGTTTTTCACGCATCTGATTTAACGCCGAAAGAATCTGCTGATTCAAACATTAAATAAGGGCTCTTAAATTACTTCTGTTAGTTACTCCTTATCAAAGCATTTTCGAGTGTATGTACGTTCATAGGAATTTTTATGACTTACTAAGTGCCACCTATCATATGCAACATTTCTAATAAACACATGGCCGGCAATGCACTGTTTCAGAGATGTAGAGTATTAAAGTTATTTTAAATACTCCTATCATTGTTTAGTTATTTCAGCAATCGCTACAGGTGTCTTAGTGAAATTTGGTACATCGAAGTCAAATCCAATACACAAATAACCACATTCGAAATTGTGTATATCATTTATTAGTGCAGCAGATATTGGGAGTAGGCCCCTTTCTTTAAACCATCACTGCTACGCCTATGATGGGTTTAAAAAATCCTCTATATACTAAGTGTTACAAAAATTGTTGAAAGTGCCACACTCGATGTACATATTGTGTCAGTGGAGCATGTTTATATTGACCCCCTGGCATAGTCTGGATCGTTTCAGATGCAACTCTCGCCATCAGATCTTCCAAAAATTGCACCAGAGTTTGGAACATTAATTATTTTATCTGCCCCCCACAAATAAAAGTCCAATGGACCCAACCCAGTGACTGTGCAGTCTAAGTGATAGGACTTTCATGGCCAAAGCAGCGGCCTTCAGAGGTTACATTTATGTATTCACGTACACCAAGTGAAAAATAATGTTGCACCAGTCATGCTGAAACTACCTGCCTTGCCGTATACTCCATCAATTTTGACAGCAAATTTCTTAAACATCTGAAGTAAATGATACCGTCTAGGTGCGAAGGCAAAATACACGTTCCATGTCCATGGTCCAAGTACCGCTCCCCACAATGCCGTACGCATATTGGCTGGTAACCGTTCCTGATATCCTCTAACGAACTTAGCGTGGGAATTTTTCACACATGAAAGCCCGTGGTACGCCAGTCAAAAAAATAAATTTGGAAAGTGTGGTTCTTCCACATAAAAGTCGACATGGGGAAGGAAATCAGTTGGAAGCATTATTTGTACCTTCTGAAAATAGTATGGGCGAAACTGCCATTCGCTAAGTATCTTCTATACATTGACATGATTTGTAAGTATTATCCAATTAACCGTTCTCCAATAATGCCGATTCACATGTTGACTGTGAACTGTTGGTGACGTCCTCTGACGAAATTTTTCAACCATGAAAGCTATGTGCACCGTCAGTCAAAATAAATTGTAAAGTGTGGTTCTTTTACATAAAAGTCGACATGGGGAGTGAAATCAATTGGAAGTATTATTTATACTTTTGAAGATGGTACGGGCGAAGCTACCATTCATTAAGTATTTTCTATACATGATTTTTATGTGTGATCCAAATAACCGCTCCCCAACAATGCCGGTCCACATGTTGACTGGGAACCGTTGTTGATGTCCTCTGATTAACTTAGCATGGGAATTTTTTACAGATGATAGTTCCGTGCTTCGTCAGTCAAAAGAATAAATTTGGAAAGTGTGGTTCTTCCACACAAAGTCGACACAGTGAGTGAAATCAGTTAGAAGCATTGTTTGTATCTTTTCAAGACGGTATGGGCAAAGCTACGATTTGTTAAGTATTTTGTATGCACTGACATGATTTGCATGTATGGTCCAGTTAATCGCTCTCCAACATGACCGTCCTCTAGTTGACTGGGAACCGTAGCTGATGTTCTCTGACGAACTTAGCATGGGAATTTTTCACACGTGAATGTTCTGTGATTTGTCAGTCAAAAGAATAAATTTGGAAAGTGTGGTTCTTCCACACTAAAGTCCACATGGGGAGCGAAATCAGTTGGAAGCATTATTTGTATCTTTTGAAGATAGTATGGGCGAAACTGCCATTAGTTAAGTATCTTCTATACATTGACATGATCTGTATGTATTGTCCAATTAACATGTTGACTGTGAACTGTAGCTGACGTCCTCTGACGAAATTTTTCACACATGAAAGCTCTGTGCTTCGTTAGTAAAAAAAAAATAAATTTGGAAATTGTGTTTTTTTTTACATGAAAGTCGACATGGGGAGTGAAATCAATTGGTGGTATTATTTATACTTTTTGAAGATGTTACGGGCGAAGCTACCATTCGTTAAGTATTTTTTATACATGATTTTTATGTGTGGTCCAAATAACCGCTCCCCAACAATGCCCGTCCACATGTTGACTGGTAACCGTTGCTGATGTCCTCTGACGAACTTGGTATGGGAATTTTTTACACATGAAGATTTTGTGCTTCGTTAGTCAAAAGAATACATTTGGAAAGTGTGGTTCTTCCACAATAAAATCGACACAATGAGTGAAATCAGTTGGAAGCATTATTTGTACCTTTTGAAGATGGTATGGGCGAAGCTGCCATTCGTTAAGTATCTTCTATAGACTGAGATTATTTGCATTCATTGCATGTGCGGCGACTTGGGTACTCGACTATGTTTCGTCTTCAAAACATTGAAGCACCTTTCTTTCAAAAATCGGAGTTTATAAGTTTCTCCCACTTCCTTCCTTCTCCTCAGTCCTAGGCTCTATAAGTGCATGGTGATACTATCTAATTTAACCTTTTATTTATAATTGTTTTCATCCTCTGCTTTGGGCTAGATAAGTCGCTTATTGTATTTAAAGTCTATGATGGGTATCATTTGGTCTGCCCAATGATTAGGGGATCTTCGGCTTCCACTGAAGTTTTCTTCAATCACTAACTTTTCCATAGCATCCGCTGGTCTCGCTGTGTCCAAAATATCTTAAGTAGGACTCTTTAATTCTGGTGGAAAGCTAAGGAATACTAGTGTATAAGTCAGCCCAAGTTTGATTGTTTTGATACCAAAAATTTTTGTTAATTTTATAGTTGCTTCTCTTACCATGTCGAAAAGGTTTGAATTTTTTACTGGTTCCTGTGTTTGTTATTGTTTTTTATTACTGATGTTGTTTTCTTAGTCGCTGGTTAATCGTCTCAAACATGATGTAACCTGGAATGCGTCTTCTAGGAAAACGTTCCTCTACTATTACAACGGAGATTGCTGTAAATCAGAAGCATGTCGACGCATTCAGCAAAACTATAATCTTTCATCTCTCGTCACAGCTTAATCACATCTCAACTTTGATAAGAATGTGTTTTTAAAGTATTGTCAAACCAATTAAAACAGAAGACAACAAACAATTTTACACCGAAAGCATTTTTTCGGTTTTCAGTCATAGGCGTCATAGGCGAAGTTTTTAAAAAGGGGCTTACCTTCAATATCTACGTTAACTGTAACCGAAACATAAAATCTTTCTTTGAGTATTGGATCTAAGTTGCACTATATCAAATTTCACTACGATACCTACAGCCATTTATGTAATATTTATAAAATACGTATTTTTAAAATAATTTTAATGCTCTGTAGTTTTGAAATGGCGCATTTGCATCCACGGGTTTATTATGAAAACATGTTACATATCATCCGCCCTATATACCCTCAAACTTTGTAATGTGATCACGTTAACACCCTGTATAATACATTTCTTTTATAATTATATTTTATCTTCACTACAATGATTTCAGACGTTGTTTGGTTAATAATTTAAATTTGTTTACTTCCTTGAATCTACAGTTGATTACTAAAATCACTAATAATCTGATTACGTATTTGATAATGATAGAGATGTAAGCGTTTGATGGCTGCAACGCCAACTCAGGCAAATTAAATTGGTGTAAATTGTTGGTATGGTTGGAATTAATTGGTAATATTCTAGTCGCGACTGAACAATGCTATCATATCAACTAACATTTAATTAATAACCCGGGTAGGCTGTAAAATTAAATTTTCCCAAGAGCCTCAAAGATATCGAAGTTTGGTATTGTAATGCTGTATTCTAAAAGCTTCGCTTATAATATGCCACAGCTGTGTAACCTTAGTGGAATACAATGTTCTACTATTCTGTAGTAAAACATACGTTAAAATTGAGTTAAATCTTGAACTATATAATGTACATACAATAAAGCGCTCCAGAACATATTCTATTCTAAAAATATGTAATATAGTTAAATTAGCATAAAATTATTATTAAATACATGGGATAATTCAGGTACTTGATTTGTGTAACTGGTTATGTGGTCTTAATTTGTTGTCTGGAAGCAAATAGTGTGGAATCAAACCAATCAAAAAAATTGATAACTGAGGAGGAGAGAAGAGGTTTTAGAAATAAAAATTTTACAGGAGAGAAAAGAAGAGGAATTTTTTATGACGTTATCTTAAATCACTACAGGAGTTGTATATATAGCAATGAAACCTAATTCACAAGTTGTATATTTTTCATAGAATTAACGTAATTAGATAATAATAATATCGTTTTTTAATTATTTATATTAAAGTTTATGGAGGACCGTGTTGAGGAAGATTCACTACATCTTTGAAATCTTTCTAAACATATATATGTTATATTCATACTCAGAAATTCATTTAATACTATTACTGTTGCGTGAGATAAAGGTCATGGGAAACATTTAGCAAACGGTTTTCAAGGTAGCTGGAACACGGGCGGAAACTTTCAAAACAAGGCAAATACTGCGAACTATAGAAAACAACCATGCCTGAAACAGTGGGAGCTACTTTAAGAAATAAGTAAAGGTACGAGAACATCAGATTAAAATGTAAAACCCAGGATGTTGCAAGAAAAACAAGAATAAGACTACGACAATGGAGAGATCATATAGAAAGGATGGACAACATCAGACTAGCTAAGATAGTAATAATACCAAAACCCTTATCGAGAGGATCGCTAGAAAGACCCCAAAAGGTAATGTGAGAGCTGGACGTCTGCTTCTAAAAAGAATTAACGACTCCGAAGAAGTATTACTTGCTTTTAATAGACTCCTAAGCTAATAAGAAGAATTTTTCACAGTTTTTTGTATATACTTTCCCCCAGAAAGCTAGTACAGAATTGCTAGTCAACAAGCAAAGGAGTTAACTTGTAGTTTACCACTGATCAAAACGTCTTAAGTGAACTGGACAGAAGGACCAAGACTTGAACGCAGGAGTGCAGGAAGACCAACCACAAGATGGAGAGACTACATAATAGGAATGGCAGGAACCCAGTGGATGAGAAAAGCAAACAATAGATGGCAATGGCATGAAATGGGAAAACCCTACATCCGGCAGTGGATTGATATACGCGGATCGTGATCGTGATATATATATATATATATATATACATTATACAGGGTGTTTAAAAAATATGTTCGGATATTTTACTCACTTATACTCGTGTATGTCATCAATACAAACAAAAAAGTCACAATAAACATGGGTTTGATATTCAACCGTTTTCGAGATATGGAGTTTTTTTAGAAAATAAATATTGCTTACCGAATATCTGAACGTATTTTTAAAACACCCTGTATATATGGGTTTTATATAGGTCACGTATTTTCATCGCGTTTCTAATGCCCTATTTCAATGATTTGCTGGGTCTGTCTTTTTTGTTCCTACCAGGGGGCTTCCAGTCAGACAACCTTTTAGACCATTTTGCTTGTTGCATTCTCATGAGATGTCCGAATCACTTTAAACTTTTGCGTTTAATTCTGTCCACTACTGTGTTCCTTGCGTTTATTCTATTTCTTATTTGGTCATTGGTGATATGATCCATTCGAGAAACTCTTGCACTTCGTCTAAGATAATTCATTTCGCTTGCTGTAATTTTCTTTTCATTTTTTTTTATTCTTCTGTAATTACCCATGCTTCGCTGCCATAGTTTAGGACTGATTTCACCATAGTTTTTCGGATTTGTTTTTTAAGGTTCTGCGATATGTGTTTATCTCAGTAAATCCCACTTAAGCATCCCCGCTTGCTCTATTCTGTTTTTGATTTGTGTTGTGCCTAGTCCATCCTTACTAAAAATCACTCCTAGATAGTTGAACTGTTCGACTTGCTTAATATGTATATCGTCTTCGATCAAGATTTGAAACTGAGCTTGACTGTTCGACACTAGGTACCCTGTTTCTTCAATATTAATATTTAAACCCCAATCTCTATAGGTTTTATGCAACCTTTTCAGCATGATTTCCAAGTCGTAGGAGTTTTGGGTTATGAGTACTTGGTCATCTACAAAATTCAAGGAAAATATGCAGCTTTCCCCTATTGGTACCTCCCATGCCCTGAACCGAGGCGTACGAAACTATACGTTTCGTACGCCTCGCCTGAACGCTTCTTTTCCATTCTTTTAGTACCACTTCTAAGTAATGAAGATAGCCCTGCTGTAGGCCCTTGGTTATCTGTAGGGGTTGTAATGAATGGTTTCCAATGTTTATACGAGGAATATTGTTATCATATAATTGTATTATTATTTTTATTATGTTACTTATTTCAAATTCCTATAGGGCTCTCCATAATTTGGTAAGCGGAATCGAGTTACATGCCCTTTATAGGTCAATAAAGGCCAGACGTGTTTCTTGATTTAATAAATTCAAATTTCCGACTATTTGCTGCAGTATAAAAATATTGTCAGTGCAAGATCTTCCTGGAACGAATACACTTTGTTCATCACTTGTTTTTTCTTATACCATGGTCTGGAGTATATTATTTATTATTTCTCCAAATAAGCTACTCAGTGTACTATTAACACCGAGTCCTGTATAATTATTCGTGTTACTCCTTTTGTGTTACATATGTGTGTTATATATGACACGTTCCATTCTTTGGGAATCTCATTTTCTTTTAAACATTTGTTTATTAGTAAAGTGACTGGGTTGATCAGTTCCGGGCCACTGTGTTTTTTATTAATTCAATTGTTATGTTACTTGGCCCTATAGCTCTTCCGTTCTTGATTGATTGCAAAGCTTTGATTAACTGTTCTTCCGTGATTTCAATATTTGTTTTTTCCCCATTTGTTCCTTCTCTATTAGTAAGCACATTATATTAAGTTCTTTTTTCGGTAAGCAGGCTTTCATAATGTTGCGTTCATTCTTTCATTGGGATTACATTACTTTTATTAGTCCTTATGTTGAATTTCATTGTTTTTGAGATCTTCATATTTCTGTTGACTGCGATCCTCCTAGCAGGCAATTTATTTCGTTACACTTTTTCTCCCACAACATATTTTCTTCATATCTTACTTCTATCTTAACTTGTCTTTGTTTCTGTTTATACAAATTATACTTTTCTACCGTTCTATTTATAAGCCAGTTGTTGTAAGCTTGCTTTTTCTCTAATATAAGATTTTCTAGTTCTTCTGTCTATCAAATTATTTTGCTCGGTCTTATTTTTCCTTCCTCTCCAATAGCTTCTTCTGCTGCTTTATGGATGGCGTCAGTTATTTATAAATGTTCTGTTTTAATATCGTCGAATGGATCTGTTCGGGCAAGTATGTCATTTAGCCTCTTTCTGTATAGATTGTTAATACTTTTAGTGTGTAGCAGATACAGTTTATATGTAGGCGGGCGTGTATTTCCTCTCGCTGTTCATCTTCAAGTACGGTATCGATGGTATTGTATTATATTCGTGGGGTTAATACCAATTTAGTTGTGAGTAAAACATAATCTGACCCACAGTTTTCCCCTTCTTATCTTTCACGTCATGTATAATTTTTGATAGACTTCGTTTAAAAATTATGTAGTCTAGAATGGACATCTGATGAAGAGAAGGTCTTACTCAGATAAATTTCTTTGCGTTTGAAGTATGTGTTACTTATTTTTAAGTTATATTGCTTGCACAAGTTAATGATTCCCTCTCCGCTATCATATATTGTTGTTTCACTGTTGCAATCCCAGGGCTTTTGCACTCTGCGAGTTTTCCACACAAGACCAGTAGTAAACATAATCTCCTATTGTGGCATTACTGTTTTCTTTCTTCTTCGTTTCTGTTGGGCATATAATTCCTATCTCCTGTTCTTTAAATTCGATAGGCACTTTGAACTTAATATAACCCTCCTTGTATATTCCAAGTTCCAATATTCATTGTCCTTTTTTGTAGCTTCTTTCGTCTTTTATTGTGACTATCCAAATTCCGAGGCGTAGTATTAGGGTTTCTAACAAAACAATAATTTTTGCAAGTGCCGCAGAGCTCGTCTGACGTTTCAACCCCCAACTTGGAGGACCGGGAAATCTCTCTTCTTCTAGCTCCTCATCCCAGACCTGGCCAACAAGGGAGACCCCATCAGTAGCTAAGCTACCGCTTGCTGGTATAGCTTTCAGGATTCTCGAAGCACGCAAGCCTCACCACTCGGCAACAGATGTTTACGACAAGGTGGAGTTACCGCCGGGAGGAATTTGTATTTATAGCTTCTTAAAGTTATGTCATGGGTAGTTTAAAAACCCGTATTAATTTACGTTTCGAATAAAAAGGCATACATTCTAAAGCCTATTTCGCGACAATATGTTGCTTTTACGATAGTCACACAGGCGTCATACTCGCTCGTTGGGGATTTTAACGCTCAAATATATACAGAAATGTAGTAACAGATATAACTTTGGCATGGAAGGTTCTAAGCGTGGCTGAAAAGAATGAGGATTGTGTATAGGTCTACCAACTTGCTTAAGTAAAACGACATAAAACGCAAAAGAAACATTAACGAGCTTTGGATATCGGATGGATAACGACTGAAGCAAATGGATGCTGGAATGTCTGGAAGTATGTAAGATACACCAAGTAGCAGAAGAAATGAAAAGAAGTAATGTAACAATAGGTACTGGGTATAGATAGACGGTATGTGGAAGGATTAAACTGGACAATGACAAAACCGTTCTGTTTAAGGGAACCCAAGAGCAGGATAGACATGATAATGGGGTTGCGTTTAGGGTTGGAAAAAAAGCGGCAGACACCTTAATGGAATAATCTGAGAGAATTGTAAATGCTAGATTTAAGGGTAGCTTTGAAAATGTAATAACAGTAAATGTATATGAACTGATGAATGGTAAAGAACAAGAAATAGAGGATGAATTTAGTTTACAATTAGCCCGTGATAAATTACAAGTAATAGAAGTGGAGAAACTGTTATGGGGAGAGAATAATGCCAATTGAGAAATGTTTTTAGACGTTCGTACTCACAATAGTCTAATGATAGGTGGTGGCTTAGTAGTGAAGTGGATATCGCCAGATGGTCAAACGAAGAACTAAATAGTATACAACAGATAAGAAATGGATACATTCTATATGAGGTGCGCGGGCGATGAGAGCAGCTTACGTAAGATGTGAGAGGAATAAAAAAAATAATACTAGCCGAAATAGAAAACCGACAGAAAAACGTCGAGAACAATATAACGTGTAGTGGCTGAAAGACAGAAGTCAATACTCGGATGAATATTAAACTGAGTTTAGAGGCCCATTCAATATATTCAATAATGTAGTTCACATCACTGAAGAATCATGCGCAAAATGCAAGGAAAGTGTACAAACAAATGGCGAAGGAGGACAAAAAATAACTAATAAAATATGGTTATCTAGAAATGGCGAAAGTAGAACACACAGCCAAATAAAACATAAAATGCTAGTAATACATCAAGGTGATAGAAGATTGCTAGAAATTGAATATACAGAAAATATAAAGAGTTGAAAAAAATTGCTAGGGAAGACAAGAAAAAATACCAAGAGGAATACTAGCAAAAGCAGAAAGAGTAGTGAAAGATAATGATATGAAACAACAAAGATACTGGGTAGTAACGGGAGTATACACATGCACTATATATAAAGTAAAGAGTGTAAATGAAATAATCACGAGGTGGGTAAAATATTTTGGAAAAGTTTATTGAGAATTATTTTATCTGCATCGCATTGCCACTAGTCTTGGCTGTTACAGTGCCATCCTGATACGAGCATACAGTATATTCGAAAATCACCAGCAAGATCCAAAATTGCAGCACGCTTCTCATGTGCTTCCTGTTACACCTGCCTATGCTGCACTGATTGTGAAATTATTTTTTATGAAACACAGCATTGGTGAGTTTGAGCTCGCGTTCTATTCACCTAATTTAGCACCAGTAGGTTTTGTTCTTTTTCCTAAAGTGAAATCTGTTCTCAGGGGGAAACAATTTCAGGGCGTAGGGGATATAAAGAAAACTCTAACCACCGAATAGAAAGAAGTATTTTAGAACGACTCCGCCGACTAGTTTCAAAAACTTTTAGAACGTTGTAATAAGTGTATTAAAGTAAATTACGATTATTTTTCGTGTTACTTAAATTGTGTGTGTATGTGCATTTATGTGTCCAATCAAATTGCTGAACATATATACATAAAATATGATGAATAATAGAAAACATTGGCAGCAGTTTTAATTACACATAAGTCATTCATTGTAAAAGTATTGAAGACAGCAAGTTTACAATACCTGGACAATTCGTATAAATGTCATTTTTGTCAATTTATTCAACATATTATGTTACAATCTTCAGGATAAACATTACCGTTAAAACATGTATTCTATCAATATCCTAAAATTAGGAAATTTTTATTAAATGTAATTTCCATCTCATTCAGGAATAGTATATTCTTCAACGAGTGTAGACTGACAGCTATTATTCACAAGGATGTCACGAGCCAAAGGCGAGTGACAGAATCATCCGAGTGAATAATAGCTATACTACACGAGTGGGGAGACTATACTTTCTCTACGACTATTTCATAGGAAGTTATAATTTTTGGTCCGAATCAGTATAATAAAAATTTGCTGTAGATGGACGTATGTCGGTTCACTAGCCACAACAATTTTACACCGTGTACACCATTGCGTACTGTTTCTGCGATTTTTTCGGCAGTAAATTAATACACGTCGTTTTCGCGGTTTCCGTTATTTCTGGTGGCGTACACATTTCAGCGTTTTCGCTGTCTGAATTATTTATACGAAAATTTAAAATTGTTTTTGACAGTTACTTCCAAAAGAAGTGGGAGATCTCAAGCGCTAACATGCCACGCCCACTAGCTTCCGGTTCCGCAATTTATCGTTGGATTTTGATACAGAATCCCACCGAAATAGAGAACAGAATCCAACGGAAATGGAGAATATCTATCATTCTTCAACAAAAAAGGTATATGTAACGAATACATTATATTATAGTCGTAGAGAAAAATACATTACAACCATTATCATGAATATTTTTGCGGAAAACATTGCCATTTAAAAAGGAAGAACTCGATGTTCCGAAATAACAGAAACCCTTACAGGCATGCAAAGGCATAAAAGTATGCAGGGTATTCTATTTAAATAATAAATTGGAGGTAGCAATCTGCGGAATACACAAATATAAAAAAGACAAAAAGGAGAGAAACGTCAGAAGAATGAAACAATATATCAGTAATCTATAGGATGTTCAATTATAAATCATTCGGAGTTCCATTTATAAAGATATATGTAATTATATGCACAAGGAAACCTTTTTTATAAGTATATAGTATAAAATTCCATGTACATTATTTATTAATGGCAAGAAAGTATCAAATAAAGAATAGAATGTAGCCATGGGTTCAGCTTATTGTCTTTACAGTTTTTAAGTTTTTACTCGGAGCCTGTACATGTACATGAAATTGAAATGTAATGGCATACACCTTACACCTTAGGGTAGACGGTTTTTTTTTTGATTATATATATATATACTCGGAGCATTATACATATCTTATCAAGACCTTTGGTCACCTTTCACTTATTGCCTTACAATCTGTGCTACCGATGGCACATAATAGTGGGACCTACAGCTTAATGCGGCCTCTAAACCAGGCACATTCAGCGCATCAAAAATCTCAGGTGCTGTTACGGGCCAATCGAGCTTTTCCGACGACCCGTAATCAGATAGATGGAAAACGGCCTACAGCTTAGCTCAGAGGAGTAGGGGGAGTTCGTGAAAATCGCTTATGGGAGAAAATCTTTAGTTGTGTACAGGGCGAGTCAAAATTTGTGGGCGCCACCTTCCAAATCCAGCTGATTGTAGGTCCTCGTGGAAGGCCGAGAAGCGAATAGCTTACGGGAATGGAACTCACCTTTATTGTGCCTCCGCCTATATATTTAAGCTTGCAAAATGCATGCACACAAATATAAAATGCAATAATAAAAGATATAATATTTCAAAACGCATATAATCAAATTAGTGAAAACGACAGGACAACGAAAATGACAGGCAAAAGTGATTTTATAATTCTAGATTACAACTGAGTACTTTGAACGTTCGGGAAACGGGGAACTCGCCGCCCATGGCCAACGGTATTTAAAATTTTTCAATAACTCTGCGTGGTCAGTGGCGTCGAGTTTACAGGAATCACACAATATTTATAGTTACTAATTTTACAGCAGCACAGAAAAAGAAAATGACGATCGGTGGCTGAAGGCCGCTTCTTATTTATCATAAAAAGAGGTTCAAACACTTACATTTTGCAAGCTGGCGCGAAAAGAAAGGTTCTTAATTTCGCAACACAGAAAACTAGCTTCTTTACCTTGAATTCCGGTGGAGGCAGGCACAATTCCGAGGGGTTGATTTCCAGATGCAGGTCCAGTCGAGAAAGGGGGTATTTTTTTCGGTCCGGGAAAAAAGGTAGAAGGCCTCAGGAAACCAAGGGGACGAAACGTTGGTAGGTACGGTCCTGGGGAAGCAGATTATTCCCAACAGGATCAGTTGAATTATTTCCAACGGGGACAGTCGACGTTGAGGGCAACGGGAATTTTAAACGCTTGTAACACCAACAGACCCAACAATCACCTTTTCACGGGTGCAAACGCTTTTATCCGAATGAATCGAAGAAAAAAATCACACTTGATTGTTCTGTAACCAGGCTACACTGTTAAAACTGATATAGATCCGACTTGACTTTGTCGAAATGATACTAATTGTCTAAAGCAATATTCGGTACGATACTTAATTTAAGAGGTGCCGTGAAAAAACCCGCTCTACCTGAACGTTCGTCTCAGACCCAAGCTTGTTGCCCACTGACTTCTTTTCCCCGCGTTCCTAAAAAACACCACCTAAGCCTAATTTGCGTTCTAGGAGGAAAATTAACATTTCCTAAATGCTAGCACTGTTTAACAAAGAAGTTCCTAGAAATCCCGTCTGATCGGCGAAAATATAACTACAAAGAAAAAAACCTTGAATAATTCTGGGACTAATTTGGCCATAAATTATTTCTGAAAGGAAAAAAATACTAACAAAACTGTTAACAACGCTCAATCTTAGCAAAACGCAACATAGCGAAACGGTAACCCAAAATAAGACTGCAATTAAAATAACGTTATTAATTCTTACGAAGCGGCAAATTTTAACAGAACATAACAGTGTTGGTTGTGAAACCTTCGTCGATTATCCCCCAAAGATATTTATATGAAAATAGGCACCACAGTCAACGCTAGAGTAACGTTGGTGGTTGTCCTAAAGCCTTGACGTGAAACCAAGTGGTTTTTGAAAAAACCAGTAATGACATTAAAGTTCGAGCCTAGATTAGGTACTTGTTCTTTAAGCATTAAAATAATTATGTAAATAATGAAGCTGTATAACATTAATTAAAAAATATAAAATTCTAAGATGAATATCAAAATTATAAACAATTGTTCGGATTTTTCACTTACTTATATGAAAATCTTTTTAATAAACGTGTATAATAGCTTCAATTTAGGGTTTTTATAAAAAAATGCATATATATTCCCCTTTTAACGAAGACATGCCATCAACACCACACAGTTGAAAATGTAAAAGGAAGTGGTGGAAAATCTAATAGGATAGAAGGGAATGCATACGCAGCGGAATACCTCAAAGCGAGAATACAAATCAGATTTGCGGAGAATTTGCAAAGCCGACATACGATACAAGTTCGTGCTCTTCAGAGATCTCTGGGAAAAGCAACACAACCATTTTTATACAGAAATAAGACAACAAAATGATTGACAGATTTAGTGCTTACAGCATCAGCTTTTTCAGATGAAAACGTGAAAATCTCAATAATCCGTGAGAATGTGCTGCGCGTGAAAATATGGAACAATTTTCTAAATTTAATATAAAAAATTTAACATATTTCAAGACGTTTGCGCGATACACTTTTATTTGGACTGGAAATAAAGTTAAGGTAGGAATAGATAAATATTAATATAATTCAGATTTAAAATTTTGGTTGGTCATAAATAATAAATGCATTTTCAAATCTATTTTATGTTAGCCTAATCATTGCCATCATTATTGTTTCATATCAGTTTAAGTGAATTTTTGAGGAAAACACTACATATTGATTTTTGGAGTTTATTTTCAATTTCTAGTATTTTAGCAGTTCATAGTGATTAAATCCATTATAAGTTGTAGGTACAGGGTGTTCCATAACTCGAAATAGAAAACCACCTAGTAATGTTGTTGAGCAGTGCATATTAGATATAAAACAGCTAAAATATCCATTTTACGCAGACTAATTTCTTCACACGAAGCAAACTATTAAACTACTACTTTCCATATCACCGCGAGATACAGTTATTGGTGCATTGTTTTATGCGGTATCCTCAATGGTGTGGTGGTAGCTCAGTTGTTAGAGCTCTCGCTTTTTGACCATAACTTCGATTCTGGCTTGCGTTCAAAACCTAAGCATTACAACGCAGATTTTTATAAATCTTTTTTGCAACCCACCACACACAATTTTCCAATACGGCTTGCAACCGCGGAATCTTATGTTAAAAACCTCCTCTGGAATTTCGACGTTAAACTGTAGGCCGCCTTTGTTTCTTAGCGCTGAAGAGAAATACGTGACAAAGAAGAGACCGACGCCCAATAGTGGGATAAAATCCACGATTGAATAAAGTAGTTATCAATCCTTTTCAGTACCTAAACACAAATTACTTATAAAGAGAAAGAATAAAAACAACAGACAAAAACAAATCGGAATTTAAAAGTTTCTGTAAATGAAAAATAACCACCACTAATATTATCACATTCTGCACATTTCACTGCAATTGAACTTTGTACCTACTCGTCGGAGCACGTGCTCGTTTAAAGTTGGCTGATACGATTTTTAAAATCCATAAATAAAAATCTAATGGCGTTAGATCAGGGGACCTTGGTGGCCAAACCATAGCACCTCTAGGACCAATCCATTAATCTGTAAAATGATTTTGAAGCTAATTTTGGACCATGATTTTATAATACGCTGGAGCACCATCTTGTGGGAAGCACCCATTTCGAGATAATTGCTTTTAAAGTGTTAAAACAAAAATCGTATAACAATCAAGAGATCCAAGTATTATAAAAGAATCAAGTAGCTGTGTAACAATTGACTTCTTCAGTGGACAATTGAGTTCCTCCCAGTTTGTTTATCTGTTTTTATTGTGTGGTTTGGTATGCAATTCAGTCAATAATGGTCCAATATTTGAAAGAAAAAGAGAGAATTGAAGTTTTTATATTGAGGGGATGTGGTGACCGTACTAGAACACAACAAAAGGTTTGTAAACTATGCAATATAGCCAGCCTCGGTGCTTTAGTGGTTAGCGCATTTGCCTTTAGATCTGAGGGACGCGGAATCGAATCTGGACAAGGTCGGCGAAATTTTTCTAGCGGGGAAAAATCTGAAAACGCGCTTTCTGTCGGATCAGAAGTAAAGCCGTAGGTCCAGTGCCACTGCAATGTGTGACACGTTAAAAATCACTACTGGAGTTGGAATTACCCCAGGTAGGCAAAATTCTTAGTTAGGGTGTACAATGGGTCAAATGTGGCCTAAGTGCTTAGAGAGCTTGGATATGTGAAGAATCGCCGTAGGGGAGGTCGTCCAAAAACTGATGAAGGTACTGAGTTAGATATTTTATTGTCTCTACAACAAAATCCTCATAGAATTACAAGAGGACTAGTCGTAAATAATGACATTTTCCAATGGTCAGTTTTAAAGGTTTTAGGAAAACGTAATTGGCATCCCTATAAAGTTCAATTAGTGCAAGAGCTTAACGAAGATGATCCCGATCGCAGAATAGAGTTGTGTGAGGTAATGTTAGAGCGGTGTAATATTGACGGCGACTTTTCCAATCGCATCATTTTTTCCGATAAAGGAACCTTTGGTAACCTTAATGGTACAGCGAATCGTCAGAATTTTCGATATTGGGCACCTGAAAATCCGCTCTAGATGAACAAGACGTACACGCAGTTTCCTCAAAAGTCAACGTTTGGGCGGGAATTGTAGGGGACAGAATTCTACGACCATTTCTTATCGAAAGTTTATTGACAGGTGTAAAGTATTTGGATTTCTTAAGAAACGATTTAATTTCTGCTCTTGCGGTGCTTTATCCGAATAATGAAGATCCAGACCTACCAATCGATACGTTATGGTTTCAACAAGATGCTGCCCCGACACGTTTTGCTGTTAGTCTTCTTCTTCTTCTTCGTCTGTATATAAGCCAATGGCCTGTTACGTACCTACAACGAGGAGGTTCTGTGAGCCCTCTTTGCACGTATGCCGGGCAGGAGGCTAACCTAACCCGTCGAACAGAGAAGAGAAGTTCCACTACAAGGTTTACGATTGTCAAAGATGTTCTTTCCTGGTAAATGAATAGGCAGCAGGGGAGCTATTAAGTGGCCTCCACGATCACCCGATCTAATTCCGATGGATTTTTTTCTTATGGGGCTATCTATAAAATAAGGTCTACATAAGCCGCCCACAGACAGTAGAAGAGATAAAGCTATAAATTCGCACAGAAATAAGATTATTTCCACCAGAAACTTTGCGTAAAGTTCATGAAGAATTTTTGTACAGACTTGGTTAATGCCTTGCCCAAAATAGTGGCCAGTTCGAACATTTAATTTAATTGTTTTTCCTTATTTTGGTATGTTTCGGTTTTGTATTTCATAATGACTGCAATATAAACAATGAAAAGGTACGTAAGCTACCAAATTATTGCCCTACTTGATTTTTATTCGATTTTTGTTTTAAATCTTTTAAAGCAATTCTCTCGAAAACTACTTACTCTTAATACAGTATCATATTTTTTAGCATACTTGTATCCATGTAAAAAAATTTCGCTATCACCATACCTCGCAAACAAAAGACAATCTACAAATAACAGTTACACCAAAGAGCAGTATATTGTAAAGAGACGCAACGTAATGTATTTTGTGGTATCAACGTAATTTGGGTTGCATACCTGTATTTGTTTGCAAAATTGCACATTTAAGTTTATACCACCTCGAGTGGTCAATTACACAAAGGAATTTTACCTGAACTCCTGAGAGTCCCTAAGTAAACATGTCGTTAACCTTCATAAGATTTTACAGTGTTGCAGCAGAGAGCAGTATATTTATACAGTATACTGCTCTTTGGTTGCAGCAAGTTCTTGCTCAACCCTTTAAACCAAATTGTTTAGCTTTCTACTATACCTATTTCAAGTTGCATTTAGGGTGAGTGATTGTTGCTTGTTATTCGAGACCTGTTAATCTTTTACATGGGGATGAAACA
>JABXWE010020735.1:0-13379 GCA_014611495.1 Limonius californicus | reverse complement strand
GTGACATGCATGTCAATAATAATTGGTGTCCATGGATACTTATTTTCCCTTCCCCAAACCCTATATATCATTTCTCTATCTTTTATCCCACCTCCTTGTTGCACTCATGTATTTCCTATGTTTCCAAAAAAACAGAGACGATCTGTATAGAAAAGAAAATACATTAGGAAGATGGGATTTTGAGAGGGGCCGGGAAAAACTTTCACTTCACTTTCACCGGATGGTTAGAGGTGGTGACTTTTGCAGGTTTTACTCTATTTGATGCCTTCGACCAAGTACTGTTATAGTTTTCTTTAAAATGACCTGTAGCTAAGGGCATTTTTCACATTCATGATACAGGATTAAAGTTAATAGAACACGAGGAAAAGCAGAATTTCAATGAGTTGTTCAAGAAGGAAGGTATACCCTTATAACAATTATAGCAAATGAGCGACATGGGGTAAATGCTCTTAAAAAGTAAATCATAATGCTTCTTCAGGTGTAAATGTAATAAGGGGACAAAGAGCTTATTATTTTTAGGAATCAAAAATAAGTATTTTCGTGCGTTATTATGCAAAACCCAAAAAGTGCGATCATCCAATTCATTCATACACATGTGCTTTAAAAATTGAAATATCCTCTCTACAGATATGGAATAAAAGAAACCTGGACACTTCGCCCAAAGTCTACAGGGTGTCCTTTAAATACCTTAAAAGCTTCAGGTAGCACTCTTCTGTAAGAAATACAATCCTCAAAATCACTAACACGAACTTCCTATAGTGCTTAGTTTCCTCACACGAGACACTTAAAGAATATTATACTTGGCAACGTTGACGATGTCTTTGCATTTATGGAGAATTTAATTAGTAGGCCGACATTACATGAAGCATTTTGACAAATGTCGAAAAACAAATTTTCTACTTTTCATCACAATACCATGGCCTTGCACTGTTGTCAAATGTAGTATTTACGAAATTTATCATTTTAACAGTACTTCCAGAAGAGCAACTAGAGCGTCAACTCAATATTAATCTTTACATAATCAAGTGGCAGTCAGTCACTTATCGGCAGATACGTGCAACATTAAAGTTCTCGTTATGTTTCCATGAAATTCTGTTTTAAAGATATGAACTTTAACACTCTCGTACAAGAAAACTAAGCTCCAAATACCTACTTTTTTTTGAAGATTTGTATTAAGCATTCATAAAGGAAAAATTCTACCTGAAGCTTTTAAGGCATTTAAAGGACACCCTGTATAAAGCCCAACGCTATATTCTGCTCACAACACCCAAAGTTACTAGAAGGACACAACGCCCAACGCAATCACATCGCCCAATTCTGAATATGGTCATAACAAACTTAGGACAAGGGCAAAACGCAGAATGCGACCACATCGCCCAATTCGAAATGTGTACAAAGCCAACCATGCTCACAAAGCCCAAAGTTAGGAGAGGTATAGAACGCCCAACGTGACCACACCGTGACCGTGGTTGAATTGCTTAACTATAAAAGTGGATACAGGTTACATTAACGTATCGTATTACCTATTATGATCCTGATTTACAAACCAATAATCCATTCTCTGTTAAAAAAATAATTCAAATTGATTTTAAATTAATTGAGCAGCAACAGTTATCGCAAAAATTATGATTCGGGTTATTTTACTAGTGAATAAC
This sequence comes from Limonius californicus, assembly GCA_014611495.1. Lineage (NCBI taxonomy): Eukaryota > Metazoa > Arthropoda > Insecta > Coleoptera > Elateridae > Limonius > Limonius californicus. Next base: position 11,724 of record JABXWE010020735.1, on the reverse strand, counting down.
ACCTTAGATTCATTGTATGGCAATGACGATAACTTTCTTACGATCTAGCTTCATAAATAAATTACACTAACAGACAGGTTGGGCGTTCTGTCCCTGTCCCAATTTTGGGTGTTATGGGTATAGTGGGCTTTGTGGACACATTTCGAATTAGGCGATCTGGTTGCGTTGGGCATTATGTACCCCACCAATCATTAAATTAGAAGAATAGTACATACAGTAAAATAAATAAGCAGTGGACCGACTTAGCCGATGGTAAATTTACGGTAAGTTTGAATTGGGCGATGTGACCACGTTACGAGCTATATCCCTGTCCTAACTTTAACCGTTCTGGGAATTTTGATCATTGTGGTCATATTCAGAATTGGGCGATGTGGCGGCGTTGGATTTCGTGTCCATCTAGTAACTTTGTGCGTTGTGGGCAGAAGTTTATTATATTATTATTTCAATTAACACAGCTAAAAGAAATTATATAAAAAACTGTCATAAACACGTGAAAAATTATAAAAATCAAACATGATGAGAATTCAATTTATGAAACCTAATATCTTGAAAAAATTATCTGAAAGAATTTTTTTTCTAATACTCATTGAAGGTCACTTAAGATATTGCAGAGTTTATGTGACATAATTTGATCACCCTGTATAGGGACAATCTATTTCAGAGGAAAGTTTACTGCCGCGATTTAAATGTTAGAGGTTATTAAAGATATACCTACGCAGTCTAAAAATTAACTTACTTCTACTGTTACCAGACTTTATACTATATTTATGTTTTAAACGAAATACAAAATTTTTGAAAATTGTAGTTGAACAAGAAATTTAGCTAAAATAGTAATTTCACGCAAACAGCTGATTGAGAAAATTTGGAGATGGGCGACGGCAATATTTATTGGCTTGGCCTAGTCCTCTAGTTCACAATTATCTAAATCGTGACGATATATTCCTAGTGGCGACACGCACTTCTTGACGATCACGACGAGTAATACCGTTAGTAGTTCGTTATGTTTGCCTATACTGCTTGTAAATTTATAACGATAGTAAATCAAACGTATGCCAACTTAGTTTGATGAACATGATTAGTGCATATTACAGAGAAGTAAGTTAAATATGTTTCAGTTTACATCAATCAAGAGGAAAAAGAAACTGAAATGCACTCTTACGACTTTGATCAAAACTAGAGGAATGCTGCAATATTTAATGGAATAATATCAGGAAAACAGAAGATTTTAAGATTAAAGGCAATAACTACACAATAAGTCTGACGGCTTATTTACAGCAAATGCTCAAACTGCCTGTCTTCAGTTCCGCTGTAACGAACCACACTTGAGTCATGTGAAACGCGTTTCGTCATAATTGAACACTGCTCATTCAACTGCAGATATATTAATAATGACGTTTGTTGTTGTTTTAAATTACACTATATACACATTTTTATTAAATAATTTACCACAGTCTGTATTTTGATTGAGCGAGATCTAGGACGCGGTTTTGCAGCCATTATTGACTTACTGTACACCCTTACTGTGAAGTTTGCCTATCTAGAGTAGTTCCAACCCCAGTCATGATTTTTAATGTGTCAGACATTGGAACGGCACGGGACCTATGGCTTTTCTTCTGAACTAAATGTAGGGACATTTTCAGACTTTTCTGCGCCAGAAAAAATTCACCGTCTTCGGCCAGCATCGAACCCGCCTCCCTCGGATCTATAGGCAAGTGCGCTAACCACTAGACAACCGGGGTCGTCACCCCAATCTGTATATTATACTTTCCATAGATTTTATTATTATCACCTTGATTTAAACACTCTAATTCCAAGAGGTGGACGTAGTTTATATACAGGGAATTTTTCTTTTTACTATACATTGTATATGTAATTGTCTAGGTATACTTGTAAAAAGAACGCATCAATTACGCCTACTGTGTAGGCAACCAACTATACCCACAGCTTAAAAACAGAAGCAAACGTCACTGTGGTTGTGAATTATTTGAGTGTGAAGATTATGTTGATGCAGTGTTTATATTAAATAACTAAATCAAAATGAGTTGAACAACAACGACGATTATTATTGTAAAACATTAAATAATAATAACAGAAAACGGAAATTAAAATAAAAACAACAGTTACAACAAGTATTCGAAATGGCCACCTTGTACTTCTAAACGATAACCTAAACGGTGTGGAAAAGCGCGCACAGCATTCGTAAGAAAATCAGGATTCAAGCTATTGCATTTAGTACGTATGCGATGTTTTAATTCATCAATACTTTGTATTGGAATGTTTGTATAAATTTTTGGGTTTCAGGTATCCCCAAGCAAAGAAGTCATTGAGTAACAAATCTGTAGAACGCGGGGCCAACGGTACGGTACCGAATCCTCCTATCCAACGTTTTGGAAACTTGTTTAGAAAGTTTCTTATAGAATTCGTGGAGTGCGGAGGGGCTCCATCCATCTGAAACCACGGGTCATCGATGTTTAAGTTTTGTATTGCTGGAATGATGTCGTTCCTTAATAGCTCTAAAAATTTGGCTATATTGAGATTACCATCAATAAAATATGGACCAATAAGCTTATTTTCAAGTATTCCCAGCCATACGTTAACTTTTCCAGGGTATTGAATGTGAGTTAAGTTTTGTAAATGGCGGTTAGTGCGGGACCAATATCTAAGGAACAAGATTAGCAGGATAATGAATAGTGGATAGATGAGGAATTGTAATACACACCGAAAATTTTGTGAATTGACTTCTCCATTTATTGTGAAAGTAGCTTCAATTCAGCAAATTAAAGAAAGTTTCACAAAAGATTATTCTTTTTTCTTTATCTTCATCGAATATTTAAATTCTTTTAGTGATATAAATACCGAGGTTTCAGAAACATTAAAATGTAAACGTATTTCTCGTAGTGACGCTATGGGGCTTTCTTCAACGTAGAATAAAATATTTAATTTCATTTCTTCGGTTAAAACGTGATTACTTTTAGTTCTTATTTTATGGGAATTTGTTACGCATCCCTCTGATTCAAATTTACTAACAATTGTTTGTATGGTTCTAATACAAGGAACAGGTCTTTCTAGATATTTTGCCGAAAATAAATCTCTTACAGTTCTTAAGCTGTTACCATTCCGATACCACATTAGAATTTCCACTTGTTCGTCTTTACTGTCCATGGTTTTATAAGAAACGCAATAAGGCACTAAATAAAGACTAATTTTATTTTTTAACATTGAATTAACTTGATTGTTTTGGCCACAGCCTGCTTTTATTTTTCTTACAAAAATTGAAATTCGAAAAATTTAGTTTTCTGTATAGTTGGTTGCCTACATAATAGGCGTAATTGATGCGTTCTTTTTACAAGTATATATAGACAATTACATTTACAATGTAAACTGAAAAGAAAATTCCATGTACCATTTAAAGTTGCATATCACTTAAATAAAAGATATTACTATAGTCCAGCTGGATTTTTGCACACACCTTTATTTAAGCATACTTTTCCAAGGTCAAAGGTCACGAAAATTATTCGCAGATATCTTGCTGCCTGTTGGTTAGACGACATTTATTATTACATAAAAATTGTACCTTGAATAATTCTCTACAACAAAGGTCATTTAAGATTTTTACGTACGAGCAACCATATTACCGTGATAAAGCCCACAAGCATCAGCTCCATAGAATAAACCAATATCAGGGACACATTCGTTTCCACACCACCTTCGAGCTAGAATGTAATTTTTTTCACATAGTTTCCTTGGTAAGCCGAATTCATGTTTATAAAATTATGATTCTTCCCCATTATAGTCTACAACCTGTAGCACTTCTTTGTCGTCGTTGTCGTACCGTTTCCTCGCTCTTCCTAGACTTATTCTTCCTTGTGAGTTATAAAGATATGTCATCTTTGGTATGCGATCTTCCGTCATTCTATTTAGGTGTTGGTACCATTTTTCTCTGTTATCCAGCAGTTTTTCTTTTAGGGGTTCCTCATTCAGACTGTCTCTAATGTCTTGATTTCGTATTCATTTGGACCTTCTTACTCCTTTTACCATTCGTAAAAACTTCATTTCTGCAACTCTTACTCTGCTTATTTTTCTTAGTGTGAGAACCCACGTCTCACTTCCATACAACAGGTCTTCAGCAGCCTTCTTCAGCATCACTTTGTTTCTCTGATGTATTCAATGTTAAATCATCGATCGGATTTATGAAGTGATGAAAATTAGACCATTGTACATTGGTCTAATTTTCATCACTCCTACCTACAGCTGCAGCCGCTCAACATTATCTATATCGTGTCTGCATCCAGTTCAAACTTAAATTTTAAAGTTAAATCCTGAACAGTGGGGATGGGTAATCACTAACAACCCTTTGGAGCCCATAATAACGTTATACTACCTTCGCCGGACGTACTCCTCAATACAATTTTTCATAATTGTAGCGCAAATTGTGGGTGTAGAAAAGTGGGATTGCCATGCTCCGTAGTTTGTGGTCATTGTTGTGGGCAATCATGCCTCAACGCCACTCCTGATGATTCTTCTGACACTTCCGATAATATTAACATAGAAGAATCGGAATACGATGACATAAACGTAAACCCCATCAATTATTTAACATCGTATATACAAGAGAAAGAAAGTGATACTGAAGAAAACGAAACGAAAGAGGTGCCAGAGGTTGAAGAGGATAACGAGGAAGAATCATAATTTTATAAACATGGATTAAGTTTACCAAGGAAACTACGTAAAAAAAACTACATTATAAACACGGGCCTACCGAGAAAACCATGTAAAGAAAAATGCCTCGCATTCTACTCCGAAGGAGTGGGCCGTATAACATGAAAATGGTTGCTCGTACGTAAAAAATGTATAGACCTTTTTAAAGAGAATTGCCCAGTCTGCATTTTCTCATACAACAATAAATGTCGTCTGACCAATAGGAAGCGAAATATCCGCTTTAAGCCAATTTTTGTGTCCTTTGGCCTTGAAAAACCATGCGAAGCCGATATGATACTAATGGGGACTTTTTGCATGTTACTTATAATGCTTAAATAAAGGTGTGTACAAACATTAGACTATATTAGAATTTTTCGGCAGTTGCCCCCTTTTTTCTTATATTTAAACAAATACCTTATCTTTCCTTTACATTAATTTCAGTTCCTATGGAAAACATTTTCAGTAAATTAAATAAATGAGCTCATTTCACTTAAATTATAACAATTAGAGTAATTGAAGCGCTGATTGACATTTTAAATGCAGTGATAATTAATACTTGAAGGACATTGTCATAATAAACCTGCAATGTAATAGTCAAGCCAAGTATAGCCCATCAAAATCATTTCACATAAATAATTCATGAAATTATTGATAATGCTTCATTCAAGAGACATTTCTTATATATGTTTATTCACGCTAATTGCCCATGTCTATAAAATCGTTTCATATAAATTGGTTTTACCAATTTAATATTGGTTGCGAGAAATGTGTGGCAAGCAGAGATCGTTTACTTTATTTAATTTATGTAACTAAGTAGATTTGTATTTTTAAATAGTAATAATATAAGATACTGTAGATTGTTTCGCTGAAAAAAACTACGAGCAATCTTCAAATTTTAACAAAAATGTTAAAATTAAAAACCCTTATTAAAGGTTGGCCGCGACTACATATCCACGATAATTGTTTCGCTACAATATTAGTTTGACAGTTATTGTTATAATTCTGTAAAGTTCTGTTCATTGTAGAGATAAACATTGCATAATAGTCAAGTTTCTTATGAATGGAAACGTAAATTGGACGGAAATTCTTATAACATTGCGAGCACAATATGGCGATAAATGTCTTTCTAAAAGTCGGTGTATGAGTGGTCGAAATCTTTTATTGACAGAAGAACTCATGTCGAAAATGTGTTGCGTATACGACGAGCTAATCATGAAAATCAAGTAAAAGTTAATGCCCTTATTCAGCAAGACAGACGGCTAACAGCTCGTCAAATATCTCCAAATTTACAAATTAGTGTCGGATATGTTGTGGTCGTCATACAAAACAAGATAAAGAATCGTAAAGTAAGTGCCAGATGGATTCCGCGCTTGTTGGCCGAAGAACGTCAGTTGAGTCGTTTGCAAATCGCTTCTTCTTGACTGCGGCGGTATGAAAGAAAAGAAGATGAATTTTCTAACTTAATTGCAGCAACTGGTAAAACCTGGGTACATTATTTTACTTTTTACATTAACAAATGCAAGCATGCGTGTCGCAGAATTTCTCCAAAGCTAAAGAAACCAAAACTGTGTTGTTAGCTAGTAAAGTGATGACAAAATTTTATTGAGATTCTCAGGGGGTGCTTTTTGTTGATTTCCTTATAGAACGCCATACAATTAATGCAGACTATTATTCGACTCTTTTGCACGATAAACTTAATCAGGCGATCAGGAATAAACGGAAGAGAAGCCAAAGTTCTGTTTGCTTTGCACAAGACAACGCTCGCCCTCATTCCTCTGCAAGAACAATTGAAACCATCAACAAACTTCAGTGAGAGCTTCCTTCGTATGGAACACACCGTCCTGATCTTGACCCCTCCCAATTTTAATTGTTTAACCCTTCTCTTCTCTTAGTGCCTTCTCTAAATTAGAGGTTGGCTATCACCATTCCAAATTCATCTCTATTTCCTGCAACATGGAATAGTTGTTCTATATTCATCTTTGTCCAATCTCGGATGTTTCTCAGCCATGATTTCTTTTTTCTTCCCACTCCTTTCGTCCCTTGTTTAACCCACTTAAAGAAAAACGTTACCGAAGCCATTCAAAAGTGTTTATGCATACAACCCAAAGACTTTTTCCAGGAAGGTATTAGAAAACTTCCAGATTGGTAGCGCAACTGCATCTTTAGGCAGGTTGACTACAGTGAAAAGTAATATCGTTTTTATTGTTGTAATACTGTAATACTCTTTCCTATGAAAAATAAGTTCCTGTTTAAATTTGAACACTCCTCGTATGTACGCTAAAATAAATAAAGTTTTCTTCTTATTTAATAACACAATGTTTGCAATAAAAATTTTTTTATTATAAATCATATAATGTATAGCATCGATTTTGGTAGCCTAACATTAATAGGTATCTTCCCTATGTATCGGAAAAACGTCCTTTAAACGTTCATTGATCAATTAAAGTGATGTAAATCACGGAAAATGTAGCAATTATTCCAGTATGGCCATTGAAGAGCGGTTGTTATTTATCCAAGAAGAAAGTGATGAACAATATTCGCCATGTATATATTTTTAATATATTTAATTTGCTTGTGTAAAAGCAGGTGTTTTTATTTTTCTAATTACTTGCTAAATTAATGAAAATATAAAGATTACTTTTAAAGAACCCTATACATACATTAATCTTCAAGACTAAAAAGTATCTACACACTGATAGTTGACAACTTTTAAGGTGTTCAGCCTCATTACATTGTTTGATCCACGCTAAAAGTGAATATGACGACCTCATATTGACGACCTGATCAATAACCCCTACTAAGATGCGTTGTTACGCTACTGACACTGTGACCAGATTAATATTCTTTTACGTCACTACATTTCAGAGTATTACGGTATGAATTGATTAAGTTATCATCGTGGCTGTATAAGTGGATACTAAATTTAGTATTAAACGGATATATTGATTTTTGTCAAGGTAACGGTGTGAATTTTATTGATTGACGTTCACTTCAAAGCGATGAGCAAATGTCAGCGTAATTCAATGTCTTAAAAAAGATGTTTTCTATCACATAAAATTGTCATGGTTCTGTAAGCTTATTTAACGTTTGATCGGAGTCGTTGATAGAAAGCAACTTTAAGCGGCAATGACAACAATAATAAATGCGTGTTAGTATACATATGTACTAAATTAACTACAGGAGAGAGCGATCGATAAACTTTCCTAATTCTACTACGCGTTAATTTCATTACAAGTTTCATATTTCTTTTTAGACTAAAAAGATAATAAAGTGAATCACAGATGAATTCATCAAAACATTACGTGTAATCTACTAGCAAACGTCATCAGAGCATAATAACAAATTACCTCACCTCTAAGCATTTAGGCTCATGCAGCGGTAACGAAGCGGTTCCAAATTCTCTCCCACACAAGTAACACATCAGAGTCCTTGGTCCTTTGCCTGTTCTTGGACGGTCACCTTGCACTTGACCGCGTCCATCACCTGGCGGTGGAGTATGGACGAGTTTTTGGGCCGGTAGGGGCGATTTTTGAATCGGCGATTGTTTATGGTCACTCACTTTGGACTTAAATTTAATCGCGGTTGGTTTTTGAACCGTACTTTTTACCGGTATTTTTGGCGTCTCTTCCATTTTCTTAGCCGGCTTTAATGGGGTAGCAGGATGACTGTGAAATCGCTCCGGTTGATCTGGCCGGCCGCATGTTTTACAAGGTTGCGGAAGTTTGGTCGATTGCGAAATGGATTTTTTCCCTTCCGAGGGCGGGTTATCAATTTCCGCTCGTTTTTGCACGATCTTATTCAGTTTCTGGTTATTGTTGGGATCGCCGGTCAGTTTCTTGTCTAAACGTTTCATAATCTGTCGTTTTCCTGTCAAAGGCAAGGGTGGTGCGACCTTTTTGGCGTTCATTTTGGAAATTTTTGAACTGCTTCTGGCACTTTGGGCTTGAGAAATTCCACTTCCTTCGTCTTCCCAGCTATCTTCGCTGGTTTCGGGACGCTTTGCTCGTCTGCTGACACTCAATCTCACATCACAACTGGGCAGACTCAACGGTCGGCTTGTCACGTTTCGCCTTCGATTATTTGTTGAAGGTTTTTTAACAACTTTTGTAATAGTCAACGGCGCGCGGCATAAATTTGTAATACACAAAAATTCTTTTCGAACTAACGACATGTCTATTTTGCCTATAAATTTTATGTCCAGAATTTGAGGCTTCTCCAGGGTGGCGGTCAAAGGTCTCTCCTCACTTTTATTTTTATTTTCATTTTTTCTGGGAGGCCAGGTTTTAGTGAAAAGTTTCAGGTTCGGCTTCTTCTTCGTCATATTTCCTGGTTTATGTTGGCTGATTTGTATAAGTGGAAGAACCAGAAATGGTTTTGAAGGGTTTTCCGTCTGAGATGTTCCCTTGCTAGTTTGCCACCTCATCTAATTATTATTTTCTTAATTAACGAAACCATTTATTTAAGCTAATACGAAAAAACATACAAAGAAGAACGACGGAAACGGATTTAATTGTTGGGACCGATTCGTAATTGTTACCGGCTTCCTATTGTTGCGGTCAATAGTCTAATGGTTCTTTACCGCGCGTGTATACAGACTGGCGAAGCGCGTTTCTTATGCAAAGTGTGAAGTCCGACCGCCAACACGATTGCCTACCTACGCGCACGGAAAAGCTAGACACGCCAACATATAGGAGGTTTAACTAATAAAAGCTCTATGTATGGACAAAACAACCTCGTCAGTTATGACCACGGATATGACGTCGTTATTTATCCTTGCAGTCCTGCAGAATGTGCACTTTTGTAAATGGAAGTAACTAACACAACACATTCCCTAATTTATCTATAAAAGTCAACGAGCCGATATCTTTTAGTAAAATAGGTCTTTAAAACTTTCTAAACTTATGTACAAAGTTTCAGTAGATTCAATGTCTGTTAATAGGATGGTTTAAAGAGCCTGTAGGTGGCAGCCTGCTTCCTATTTTTTGTGCATCCCTTCTAATGACAGTGACTACCATTTCATTGTCAACGAATTTGTGTTACGAAAAGGTAGTGTGTTGGGCTGATGCTATTAATAACTATTTGTGTAACGAGATAGGAAAAGTTATTTTTTTCCATTTAAGACTGAGATATTTAAGGTTCTGAATGAAAAAAATCAATTTTCCTGAAAAGAACACAAAATTTTGTAAGGTATTTCTTACAGTTTCTTATCAAATACTCAAATAATCAAGTTCCTCTTGATGCAATCAAATAATTTTTGTTATTGCCATGGAAAACAAAAGTAAACAAAGTAAAAGTTTACAAATGTTTCAGTTTGTAAAGTGTTTGGTTGGTGTCATTTCTCTAAAAATGTTGATAATATATCAGTATTTTCCGATATTATGAGGCAGCGGAATTAGCACTTAATTCATTGTTACCCGAGAAATCAAAAGAAAAATACAAAAAGGCGTATAAAGAATTCTAGAACAGGGGTTTGGAAAACGAATTAAAGATGTTAATAAAGAGGTATTATTAGCATACTTTGAATAGAAGTGTAGAATTCTCAAAGATTCTGCATAATGGAGTATCTATTTCCTGTTACGAGCTACACTTAATATGAACAAGAAGATAGAAATTAAAAACTATCCAAGTCAGACAGTGTTCATTAAAAGAAAGTCAGTCGGCCAGATTTTAAAGAAATACAAAGTTTTTACAAAGCTGGAGGCAGAAACTTTATGAAGTTAGCGGATACTGGCATTTGTTAGTTGATGAAGGTTAGTTTTTTATAAAATTTGAAATTTCATATATAAAGTTGTTTTTTGTTTAGGTGGTCTTGATAGTAGGAACCAGCGGGAGATGCGACGCGAAGAACTGACATTTCTTCATGTAAAAACCGTAAAAAAACTTTTTTTCTCATTGCATTCCTGCGGACAATGAGAACTTTAATCGAAAGAACCAAAGAATATAACATTCCGATGTGGCTGGGCTTTGTTGACTACAGAAAAGCCTTGGGCAGCATCGAGATATGAGCGCTTATGCAAGCACTTAAGGACGCAAGAATAGACCACAGATATAGTAAAATAATAAAAAAATATATGACAATGCTACTATGCAAATAAAACTTTACAATAACACCGAAAAAATGAAAGTACAAAGAGGCGTCAGACAGGGTGATGTAAAAACCCCAACACTATTCTTAATCACTCTAGAGAACGCCTTTAAAAACCGAACATGGTGGACGAAAGGTATCCTGATAGAAGGACAGAGACTGAACCATCTATACTTTGCGGACGACATCGTAGTAATAGGCCAAAGCAGGGACGAATTGCAGAGGATACTAAACGAACTCCAGAAAGAATCCGGAAAGACAGGATTAGAAATGAATATGGATAAGACCAAAGTCTGCACAAACAACAAAAGCAACCAAGAAGATGTGATAGTAGCCGATAAAATTATAGAAAAAGTGGAAAATTACATACCGGGTGAATATTCCTAAACCGAACATAGGCAATTAACATGGGAAAAAGGTTTTTCGCAGATTGCTGCTCCCCATTTTAACTTAGAGGGTTTATAATGACACCCATCGAAAGAAGATTTTTTCCTCGTCTAATGATATCCGAATTAGTTAATTTTCAGTTGTATTTCTCATTATTTTAGCAAAAATTCGCAATAAATCCAATTCGGAAAAATCATGTTGAGCCATGACTCGTAAGACAATAGACAGATTCCAAAGTCATTCAAGTGACAGATTCATTATGCCGTTGGCGACTATGATTTAAAGATTTCCAATTTTCTTTACTGAAATCAATTGGAAATTTTCTAAAATTGAATTGAAAAAGCTCTGGTTGAATTTCTGGTAAATGTAAAATTCAGTTTCCTTAGCATCGGTCGTGTTTATTAGAAAATTGTTTATACACAAATAAAATAAATACATTTTAATAAACGACAATAATAATAATTTGGGAAAACAGTAAAAGGATTACTAAGAAAGGTAGAAGAGTGCACGTAGTGCATTCAATAGAATTCTAGCTGGACTTTTAATCTTTTTTT
>JABXWE010020733.1:0-21221 GCA_014611495.1 Limonius californicus | reverse complement strand
TGAAGAAGATTCCTGTTTAATTTTTTTTTTGTATAACATGTTATATCTGAAGAAGATCCGTTTAAGTTGAATCGAAATATATAATATATTTTTTTTTACTGTGATCCATATATTATTTAGCTGCTATTTTTCCCTATTCTACAATTTTGAATACATCAGCTGTAAAACAACTTAATTTATATCAAATTTATGCATAAATATGCATAAAACGTCTAAATATGCAGTCATTGCCTAAAAATGTAAAATATGCATTAATTAATTAGTGTTAATTAACTCTAAACACCATGATTCGTCCACATTATCGATTGTTTCGCAAGATATTCAACAATTACATTATATGCAGTTTGCATAAAATTCGTTCTCTACTCTACTTAATCTATCGTCTTATTTGATCCCAAAATTATGTATTGGCATATTGAAAGAAACTGTTAATAGGTTTAGTGCTTTTTGCATTTCAAAAACAAAGTTCGTGCTAACAGAAAAAAAACTGATGCGTGTCTTTGGAATTTTTTGTGCGCAAAAAATCGTTTATTACTGTTACAATACCAAACCAGTAATTTCCAGTAAGTTCAACAATTAGAACTATCTAATTTGAAATGTAATATTATTATTTCATTGAGGAAAAACATTTCAAACTGTTACTTGACGTTAACGTAACGTCTGCTGAGTTAAAAACCTGTTCTGCGATTATATTTAAAATAATATTTATTCTGCGAGCAGCCATTTTATTAAAATTATTATTTTTGAATCTTTTAGGATTTGTATTATGTATGAACATCAGCAAGTTGAATTTAAGATACATTATTTTGAATGCTAAACAGACCTCAAACCTGAAAATATTTTAATATCAAACATTTATTCAGAAATATTTTCCTTATACTTATTATCTGTACAATTTTAAAATTCGTTCAATATTAAACATTTAACGTGCATTTACTTTGATATCAACAACTTTAAATACGAGTTAATCGAGATCTAAGCTTCCGTTAGAAATTTCAAATAATATTTATAAATTTCCTATTCATACATTTCCTAGACTACTATTTTTAACAAACACAAACAGAGCAGGAATTAAATCAGGCTAGAATAAAGTAAATATCATAATTATTAAAATGCGGAATAAAAATATTTGGATTATGCTAAAAATATTCGAACGTGGAGACCTGGATAAAATGGGTGTATGTAAATTAAATGGTACTATAAATAAACACGTTTTTTAAATATTTGAACAGGTTTTATAATTTATAGGTGTATTGCTTAATAATAATTATGGGCTTAAAACTGTTGGGAGCAAATTAAATCGGGGGAGTCTATTTTTAAAGACACTCTAGAATTTGTGTGTTCTGTTACAAATACTGGATAATTTCAAATTTCATGTGTGCTTATAAATAAACTTCAAGCTAAATGTAGCGTCGTCATAAGATTTTACAGTGTTTACTTTGGAAAGCATTTAGAGAGCTTCAAATTCAGTTCTCGAAGGTTTTTTTAGTATTGGTGTTTACAAACGTTGTCGCTATTGCAGCAAATGCTTTCAACACTTGTGAATGAAAAGCTAAATTATTTTTCGTTAACCAAATTAACATTGAATTCAAAATATTATTATGTAAATTGTGTAAGCTCTGATTAGGCAAGGTAAAATGATTATTTCAAAAAATATTTAATGATGTAGTATCTCGTTCCAACATTTTTTACTGTTCTTAATAATATTCGTTATATGCTCCGCTATTAGCCAAACTGACTTTGAGTCATGGAAACAATTTGGTTTTACGCGTAGATCTCGTAGAAAATATACGCGCAAAGATCATTCAGGGCCGTGCGGTGAATGTTCTGTCAGCGACCTATGTCCCTTTGATTATATGCCATTACGTACCAGAGAGAGGAGAAATATGATAGTAACATGCAGAAATCAGTTGGTCTGTTCATTTTCACTGAGAAAGACTACATATAATTTTGAATTTTTCATTATAATTCTGACCTAAGATTGCAAATCAAAAGAATTATTTAAAAATTTCAGAAAGTATTTTGAAGCTGCACGACTGGCGTCACACGAATTAAACCAAAATTAAAGCAGGTTATAATAGTTCACAATTTTATCAGTAGAGGGTGGTTAAGCGAATATCAAACAACTGTTAGTTTCTGCTAACTCGTACATTGTGTTTCTCTCAGAGTCATGGAGCAACCAGTGAATATTAAATTGTGCTGTAAATTACTTCAACAGAAATTTATGAAATGTTGAACATCGTGTACCTAGGGTGATAACACTTTAATTAGTCGTACTGGTGTCTGAGTGGTTTAAACGTTTTAAAGGCGAACGTAAGGTTATTTAAAATGACATTAGAATCAGACGCCTATCGATCTCTTGAAAAGCAGATTCGGTTGCAAGAGTTCTTGAAGTAGTAGCAAAAGATCGCCGAATGACTATCCGCATAATGGCGATGAATTGAACATCAATAACGAGTCTATTCAACAAATTTCACATGAAGACTTGGAAAATAGGAACATCTGTATAAAGTTCGTCCCGTACAGCATTCATCATCATCATCATCCTCATCATGCAGCCAATTGCGTCCATTGTTGGACATAAGCCTCCCTCATTGCTTTCCATTTTATTCTATTTGGTGCTGTTTGCATCCAATTTCCTGCCACTTTCTTAAGGTCGTCTGTCAATCTAGTTGGCGGACGTCCCCAATTTCGTGTTGTATCTCTCGGTCTCCATGGAATATTACTTTCGTCCATCGCCCGTCCTGCGGTCTTGCTACGTGCTTCGTCCAATTCCATTTCAACTCTGCTATTCTTTCAATTATATCTTTCACTTTTGTGGTCTGTCGAATCTGTTCATTTGTTATTCTGCCTCTAATTCCTAACTTTGCTCGCTCCATAGCTCGCTGAGTCACTCTTAGTTTATGGAGTTACTTAGTTTTCGCCCCATATGTTTGCACTGGTAAAATGCATTGGTCTTATACTTTACGCTTCAGGCACATTGGTATTTTGCTCTTACACACGTGTCTTAGTTTACCTAAAGCCGCCCATGTAATACTAATTCTCCTGTATATTTCGCAGGTTTCATTGTCCCTGCCCATTCTGATGTCACGGCCTAGATATTTGTAGCTTTCCAGTTGTTCGATTTCATAGTTGTCGATGTTGATATTTCTAGTTAGGATTTGCCATAACTTTTGTTTCATCGAAGTTCATTTTGAGAACTCCTTTTTCTCCTCCGTGTTTCAAAGCTTTGAGCATATTCTTCATTTCTATTATATGATCTGATATCAATACTATGTCATCAGCGAATTTCAGATGGTTTAATTTTTAGTCATTTATATTTATTCCCAACTCTTCCCGTTCCAAATTTTTAAATATAAACTCCAGTTTTGCAGTAAATAATTTGGGAGAGATGGTGTCCCCCTGTCTTACACCACGTTCTATTTTAAACTTGCTTTGCGGTTGTTTGTTAATGAATGTTAAGATTAGTGGCCTATTATATTCTACACATTTCTCAATTTAAACTTTTATTGGTGAATTTGAAGACAAATATAATTATGCTGCTGTTTGGAACTGGTAATACACATACTACAAGGAAAATATCCAAAACGGTAATAATTGTAGTTAAACACAGAGGGAAGATTGAACGTTCAAACAAGATAGGCTCGCCGCCAGTGGTTTGCGACATTTACTTTAATGAAGAGATCTACGCAGCCAGTGACATTCGAGTTTACAGAAATTATTTAACTTTAACCTAAACGAATAATGAAACACTGGGTAGCTGAAGGTTGCCTCGCTTTTAATATTACAAGAGAATTAAACTGTTCTATTTCTTAGTCTTTAACGAAACGCTGATAAACAAGGAAAAACAATAACTGTATAGTACATTGATACGTTTTACCTTAGTTTTCTCTTCGGTATGGAGTAGAGAGAGGCACAATTGGGGTGTTCCTAGGTCTTTGGGAAGCAGCCACTGAAGACCGAATCACGAGGGAGACACAACGCTATGGGTCAGGACTTTCTTTGACGAAAAAAAGGAGAGACGGGAACTTCAGATGTCAAGATCTCCGCCGCTGTACAGAATGATTAGTTGCAACGGCTCAAGGGAGACTGTCACGGGGTTGAAAACTTCCTTTCTGACACAAGTCGAGAGAACAAATTCACTGAATTGTCTTTACAAAACGCTGACACTCTGCTAACATTTTTAATCCGACCCAAGTTGAAGATTCTTTTGCGTAAGGCAAAAGTAAACGAAACGATAAATTAATTTAGCAGAAGAGAGCAACCAACAACCCGGTTTTACAACAATCACGTCCGTTCACTCCCAGAGGCTAGCGTTCACCGACTTCCACCTACCGCAAAATCTCCACCCAAATTAAATTGTTCTAGATCAAAATTTTTGCACATGTGACTTCCGGCGTATCTGCAAGCGAAGAGTTTCAAGAACTGCCTTTGGTCGGCATATCCAGACTGCACAAGTACGCCAAACGGAACAAATAGAAAGTTTCAAATGCTTTGCAAAAGTGACCTCCCATAACTTAACCTTTAAAAATAATAAAATAGCAATCGACTTAAGAACGGCAATGAAAATAGAATTTTAATTCCTATGAAGCGGCAAAACTCAAACGAACATAACAAATCGCTACGTCATCCTCTCCAGGTGAGCGGTTACTTTTCATTTCTGATAGGGCCCATTTAATTTCGTCTATTGTTATAATTGGTAAATTTATTGAACATTGGTTTATAACTCTCCCTTCTTCTGTTTCTACTTCCTCATATAGTTTTCTACTTGTATATAGAGTTCCACTGAATTCTTCTGCCACCTTATTAATGCCTTCTATGTTTGTTATTATGCTTCCACTTTCGTCATGGAGCTTGCTGATTTCATTTTTTCTTGCGATAGCTTAGATCTCATAATTTTCATGATTTTTTCCTTATATTGTTTCTCTAATGACGTCCGTATTGTATCTTCGTAAATCTTTTCTTGTGTCAGTTGATTTCCTTCTATTTAGTCTTTTGTGCTCTTCTGATGTTATATCTTGTCGTTCTCTCAACTTCTTTCTTTCATTCATTAAGTTTTTCGTCTTGTTGCTAAGCTGTTCGTTTCCGTTAGTTCGTTTTTTGTTTTTACATCGGGGCTTGTCCAAGTCCATTTCCTTTGCAATTTCGCTTGGAAGAAAGTATTCATGGCGTCCCATCGGTGGTATAGTAAAAAATGTTCATTTCGTTGTCCTACATTGTTTTTCCCCATTACAATCTTTTCTTCGTTTTCTTTCTGTCCTAGCTTGGCGTTAAAGTCGCCTACAATTACATTATATCGAGTAGGTTTTTTATTATAGTCTTCTCTGTCTTCGTAATAGTTTATTACTTCGTCGTCTTCATGACTGCTTGCAGGAGCACAGACTTGAATTATTTTGATTTTATATCTTGTGTTCAGTTTTAGAACAACATATACTACTCTTTGAGATATGCACCTTATGTCTACTATATTTCTAGTTTGTAGTATGAACAGGCCGACACCTCATATTGAAGTGTCTTCTTCTTCTTCTGTATATTGAAATATATTATCCTATATTAGAGTTGTTTGACTTCCTCCTTTTATTCTCACTTCACTAATACCTACCACATCCCATTTTATTTGCTTCAGTTCTTCTTCCATTTCTATTAATTTTTGTTCTGTCGATATGGTTCTTGCATTATAAGTTGCTACATATATTTGTCGTCTGTGATAACCTGCCATAGCTCGGTGATTCTTCGCACCCTCTGCTCGCTGGCCATGTGTCCATCCACTATCGGAGTCGGGATCCAACGAGCCGCCGGGAACTGAAGGCCGTCTACTTGAATGCTTCTTTATGTCGAGGGTTTTTAGCCTATTACTCTACCACGCTGGCCAGTGCGGGTTGGTAGGTGTAAGAAAGTATAACTTATAGCCTTACTGATAAGCAAAAACAAATAATAGATGCATTGTGCGCAGACTTCGTTTAGACTTGTAGCGTCAGAACATTTTTCGATTTTGGCCGTATGGGTTTTCGGGCGGCTGCTAGCGCTCCTAAACCCTTTGTCTTTGTTTTAGTTCTCAAGTAGGTTCCCGGAACTTGACCAGCGCTGTTCGACGCACCAAGAGATGAGACATAACGCTATATAGGTACCAACCCAAAACCTTCTAATCAGCTGCCCCTCAAAACAATTATAAGAATACAAAATTTCTCTTCAAAAATCCGAATTTTACATTTTAAATGTTTACGGTTTACTATTCGCCGCCGCTAACGATTTCGTAATAAAAAGGTCAAATTGGCTGTTTTCGGCAAACTGTTGTCGAGCTACTAATAACTGTAATCGCCTCTGGTTTGCGCCGTTCGATAGAACGCTCTTTGATCGTTAGTGTTCATAATAAACATAATTTCCGAAAATAATTGACTTTAAGGAAAAAATATCTAATCCTCGAAGTCATGCGACGGTGGCGTTAAAAACGGCGGTATATTTTGTGACCGGCACCTGTCCCCGACTCTTCTGCGAAAACCGGATCCAGATGTATCGTCCCGTTATCCAAAGTTGGACTTTAAATTTATGTTCAAATTGTAATTGTAAATATTTTTAAATCCAATTGCAATATAGGGTAGTGGCACCAGTTTGGACATTGCACCAATTATGGACACTGGCATTTATTTCTTTGAATTATAAGAGTCGGAGTATCTGCAGATTATTTTTCAAGGGACCGGCAGACATACCATAGGTGCTTGAAAGCGTTTGCGTATAAACACCACGTGTTGCGGTGCATTGTGAATTTTATGTTGACGTGTGTATTCCCTGGGTGGCGTTGTTAACACGAAGCTTAAGGTGAGTGGTTGTAATTGAAAAGGTTTACATAATCTTGTTAAGTATTTAGAAACAATGTATCTGCATTTTGGTGCTATGCATATTATGATAATGCAGTTTTTAACAGTTTTTAATAAAATAAACATAAAACTAAACTGTTCGGTTATGTGTCCATTACTGGTTCCCGTTTTCTGCGAAAAATCCAATAATGGACAGTACTGTCTACTATAGGATTTTGCATGTTTTGTAGGTAACTATACTCAGAAAATCGCCCGGAATTTACGCTGCGGGTTTCTATAAATATAATAATTATATTCACTCAGGAACCAATAATGGACACGGGGTGTCAACTACTGGAGTACAATGTGTTCATAACTGGACATGAAATGAGAAGTATCTACCTGGACGTTAGGGACGCTATTTTTAAGAAAAACTTTTGGTTTAGGCACATATAAACTAGTTAACATGGAAAAACACAAGAAGAAATCATTTCGCAAATACACCCAAGAAAATATATCACAAGCAATTGCTACTGTGAAAAATGGAATATCCTTTTTAGCTGCTAGTAAGAAATTTGGAGTTCCGAGGATTACGTTACGAAATAAAGTAAAGGGTATAAGTCCTGAAGTTTGTAAGATGGGCCCTTCCACCGTACTCAGTAAGGAAGAAGAAGCAAGAATGGTTAAATGGATAGTGGACCTGAGTGCAGCTGGATTTCCGTTAATAAGTATTGCCTTCTGAACACTGTTACAAATTAACGAAAGAAATGGACAGAGATCATCCGTTTGCTGACGGGAAGCCAGGGAAAAATGGTTTCAAGGGTTTCTCAAAAGACATCATAATATTTATTTAAAGTTTTCTGAAAAATTAACTGGTTATCGAGGTCAACTATCAGAAGAACACATTCGGAAATTTTAGGGTACCTGACACAAAACGGATATGCTGACATTTTAAATGATGGAAGTCGACTTTTTAATGCCGATGAAACGGCATTTGCGCTATGTCCTAAAACAGGAAAAGTTTTAACATTACGAGAAGCAAAAGATACTTACCATATAAGCAAAACGTTCGAAAAGGAGAACCTTACACTTCTATTTACAGTCTCTGGATCAGGAGAAATTGCGCCACCGATGGCTATTTTCCCATACAAAAGACTTCCAGCTGATATTGTTCAAAATTATTCTAGTGAATGGGGACTAGTGAAGTCCGATACAAGATGGATGACGGGGGAGGTATTCTATGAATACATGGCCAATGTATTCGAACCTTGGCTACGTAAACCAAATATCATAAGACCTGTTATTTTTTTTTGTGGATGGCCACCGATCACATTTAACTATGCACATTAGTAACTTTTTAAATGATCATCAAATTATATTGATAGCATTTTATCCAAATCCCACACATGTACTGCAACCTGTAGATGTTTCAGTTTTCCATCCTTTGAAATCTAAGTGGAAGGAATATGTACGCCAATGGATAATTGAACATGAAAATCAACAAATTACTAAGCAGAATGTGAAACTAATTATACATAAACTAGTTCAAGAAATAATTACACCAACCATGATCAGCAATGGTTTTAGACGTTGCGGCCTTCTCTCTTTCAATCCGGATGCTGCTGATTATTAACAGTGTAAGACAAACATCTGCAACTACAAAAAATGTTGGTTACCGATAATTATGACGAAAGCTTGCACAATGAGCTATCAGATACAGAGAAACATATTAAATTTTTTAAGAATCATATAAACCCAGACGCTATCAAAATTTAAAATGCAAAACCCCAACGAAGATTGGAACGGTGAAGAATCTCCAAAGGGCATTTTCAGTGTATGGTTGAAAATAAATAAAAACTATGCAGGTGAAATCATAAATATGAACAATTCTACAGAAGTGAGAGGAACAAATACTAGTACTATTGAAAATATTCCCTGTACACCACCCGAAAACACTACATTGTTATCAGATAATGTGGAATCGAATTATATGACTGAAGGGGATATGGATGCCCGAGAACATAATAATGTAGCAAAAGAACAAGCTAGCAGTTCAAAAAATGTAACGATTTCAGTTCATACTTCCCCATTTACTAAAACCCGGTTTTGGCCCAAAGTTAATAATACCTCAGTTGTGAGGAAGAAAATAAAAGATAAAATACCAGCAGTAGTTACATCCGCCGAATGGAAAGACTATTTTATGCAAAAAGAAGCTAAGAAATTAGAACAAGAACAATTGAAAGAATCACGAAAACGAGCAAGGGAAGAAAAGAAGAAAAAAGCAAACGAAACTAAAAAAACAAACACAAAAGCAAAGAAGAAACCTGTAAACAAATCCAGCTTACAATCTATAGATAGAACAAATTGGCAATGTTATAAGTGCAAAATGGAATGGAAAACGCTTCACTTCTTTGAAAAAAAAAGCAAAGTGGCTTAGCTGCTTTGCTTGCAGCAACAAAGTTCATCGTATTTGCGTACCACAAAAGGACATAGAATATCTTGGAGCGAATTGTTCTAATTCAGAGGATGACATGGGGGATATCTGTGAAATATGTCGAACCAAAGATGAATCTGAGCTTTACAATTCATTAACTGTCATCACTGTTGTTGTTGTCATAAGTTTATATTGAAAATTCAATTAAGTTACAATTATAATGGTTTTTACAATAGAACACAAAACATTTCTAATTGAATCATATTTCGAAATGGTGTTCGAGAGAACGGCGAATGGATTTACAGTGTGGTGCCATGTTTAGAGGAATTTCGGCAACAATTTCCAGATATTGCTGTCCTTGAAGGAGATTTTTACAGCGCACTTAGAAGATGTGTTGATGTATTCCGAGATACAGGGAACATTACTCATAGAGATAGAGCTGGAAGGCCAAGTGCTCGTACTCAAAATACAGTTGATGATGTTCGTCAACGTTTAAACGAGCAGCCCACTGCATCACTATGTACACTTTCGCAAGAGACTGGTTTATCATTAGGAACTTGCCATACTATTATCAAAAAAGATTTAATGCTGTTCCCATACAAAATTACATGAATTGCTGCCAGCAGATCACAATAGGAGAATTTTGTATTACCAGTGGTTCCAACAAAATTTAATGAACAACAACGAATTGCTAAATTTGACGTTTTTTTCTGACGAGGCCTGGTTCACTCTTTCGCGGTATATAAACTCACAAAATATGAGGTTATGGAGTGTTGCAAATCTGCATACTTTTCGCGAATTTCCCGTTCACCCGTTATAAGTTGGTGTTTGGATTGCTGTGTCTCGAAGACGTATTATCGGACCCATATTTTTCCACGAAACTGTTACTGCTCAGAGATACCGGAATATTGTACGTGCATTTAGTAATCAGCTTTATGAGGATGAACTCCAGCAAGGCTACTTCCAACAGGATGGCGCGACGACTCACACCGCTCAAGAGACCCTCAATTACCTTCGTGAATTGTTTGACGATCGAATAATTAGTTCAAATCCAGAATTTCCACCTAGATCACCAGGCTTGACTATTTTAGATTACTTTATATTCCCTTATCAGAAAAATAATGTATACAAGACCCCTATTGACAATATCGAGGAACTGCAAAACAGAACTACGGAACGGTGTGCCAATATAACTCCTCAAATTTTTATAAATGGTTTTAATAGTATGAAAAGAGGAGTACATTTGTGTCTGAAGGAAAACGGTGGTCATTTTGAACAGCTTCTTTAGTTTTTTATGTTTATTTTTCTGTACTTGTGAAATAAAAAAGTTTTAATTTCTAATTTTAATGATTACCTACTTGTTATGATTTGTTTAATAGTGTAGTAATTTAGTTGTTACTGTTGTCGTCTAAATTGATATAATAGAACTCATTTCTTCAAAAATTTATTTATTTACATTTACCATGCAACTTAACCAACATAACACTGCCGGTTAGGTACTGGCGCTTGCGCTAGATGGCGCTAGAAAAGCTGTACCCAAACGTCAATTGGTATATAAAGCTTGCATTAGACATTCTTTTATTATTCCATGGCCAACCGTTATGTAATTACTTTTTGAACTCACGATACTTAGTTATGCACAACAGTATGTGCAACTATTATCAGCTTACTATGGTTATCTTTTAGCAGGGATTTACAAGTATCATTCTATTAACTTTTAAAATCTGTTATAGAGCATGTAATCGAAAACTACCACTATAGGTCGCTTTAAAGATATGCAGCTATAATGTGACACGAAAGTTAGTCAAAAGTCAACCTTTCTGATTGCGATAAAATTGTCTATTAAGAATAACTATTTCTCAACTTTAAGTAGAACATAACGGATGCTGTAGTTTTGGTAACCACTACAGATACACAAACGATGCCTTTAAGTTACCCCAGGTAGGTCATCTTTCCAGGTTAAGAAATGATTACGTTGTGGACAGTCAAGGTTAACTTTGGTTATGTGCGTGGCTATCTGGTAATTGCACGCCGTATCGACAACCCAAAACTTTGACAAGCATTTTCAGAAAAACGGTTCTATTTATGCATATAAACTAAGAGTATCTTCTTTTTGTGATTTTTAATTTTCTTTCAGAAAATATCCTAGCATTTTTAAATGATCTACTAATAATAAAGTTAGAGCTAACATAGTATTTAGGTGGGAGGTTAAGGGACAGTTCCACCAGCTCCGATTAAGTATTTTAATGTCGGTTAGTACAGGTTAACCAAAGATCAGTGTTCCACCATCTATTTGATCATGGTTAAGGCAAGTTAACCAGCCTTTAAACTAATCGCCCAGTTTTGGCCGGTTACATCGAGTTAAACATGATTAAAGCGACACGCGTGCGCATTTTGTTTGCATCAGCTGAAGCAAAAATTGATAGCTTGAATAACTAACTTCAATAGCAGTTATTTGTTATTGGTGTTATTTATCTCGTTATTTCTTTTACTTTGCGAACATGTTTTACGATAACATTCTGTCATCATCAGATGACGAAAATAACGTGAATTTAATAAACAGAAGCCCGCGTGTTGTAAATCAGAGACCAGATCTTGATTTTTTTAGACGGTTTCGTCTACAAAAAACTACCGTTGACAATCTTTTTCATTTTCACGTTTTTTTGCAGGCGGTAAGACAATAACTAATTATTATGGAAAAACGTGGAACTTTTACGATTTTATTCTTGTACGTGCTATCGCCGCAATCTTTTTCGAAAACATGTGTTAATTATTCAAAACTACTTACGGAAGGTGTTCGTTTTAAGTCACTCATTTTAAAATTGTCTATATTATATTGTATTTAAAACTAAATTACACACACCCGCGCGAAGCTTAACTAGCTACTAAAAACTAAAAAAATATTATATACACACACACACGCGCGCGGAATTTTTATACAAACACACAAAAACACACAAAACTATAAAAACACAATGAAAACAATAAAAAGCACTATGTTTACTGCAAGCAAATAAAACAAAGCGAGGTTATTTTTTCCGGTTTTCAATTTCCGCCAAAAATTTCACGTGACCTTTTGTCGACCAATCAGCTTAGCTATCGCAAACCAACGTGGAGTTTACGAGAAGACGGAGCATTACACTTAATCATAGGTACAAAATGAATGGTGGAACGCTATTCTGTTAATGCCGGTTAAATTCTTGGTTAAATTTTTAACCACGATTACTTAAACAACTCTTTAATCAGAGCTGGTGGAACTGGCCCTAAGTGCCTTTTACGGTCAAGTCGGGTTTATGAACATGGTTCTGTCACTGTAGTACTTAACAGTAAGATAATGCCTCAAATTTGAGAGAAATTAATTTATGTTTGTGGAAATTACAATAAAATGAAAAAATAAAAAAATGAACTTTAAGGCCCTATAACTTCTTAAGGAAGGACTTTCTACCTAGGTTTAATCTGTTTATTTTAACCTAAAGAATCTATTACCAAACGCTGTACCATTCTTTCGGAAACACCCTGTATATTTACGAATTACTCTATCCACTCATCTAATAAATAGTAATGAATTAAACTGAAATGATTAACAAAAAAAAATGGAAAATTCAAATGATTTGTGTTTCATTAATAAACTTCGTAACCTTAACAAGATTTATTCTTACCACAATAGCATTTAATACTTTATAATTCTTTTAAGTATTTAAGTTAAACAAACTAGTAAACTTCAATTCTCTTTATCTCTTAAGTCTTAATTAAGCCTTAAGGAATACTCCCACCTTCAAACTTGCAATTTGAAATATTTTCTTGACTACAGGACCTAGTAAAAGGAATTAATTTCGTAAATAATTTTAAAATTTACCGCTTAAGCTCAGCCATTTTCCTTAACAAATGATTATTTTCTACTAATCATAAAGGCATAGGAACTCTATACTTTCTGTTTGGAGCATGAGCTGGGTACTAGGGGCATAGGTAATTAAGACTCCTAATTCAAGCAAAACTTGGTAATCCCGATTCCCTAATTGGAAACGACCAAATTTATAATGTCATCGTTACAGCGCACCCTTTATCATAATTTTCTTAATAGTTATATGCATTATGCAATCATAATTGGTGGATTCGGAAACTGATTGCTATGTCTTATACTAGGAACTCCTGATATAGGCTTCTCCGGAATAAACAATATAAGATTCTGATTTTACCTCCGTTACTCCTGTTTCCCAACACTTTTTCTTCTTTTCCTATTCTCTGCTTCCCTCTTTTTCATTACTCCCTATCTTCGTGTCCCAACAGATTCTGTTGATTGACAAATGTTTAGCAATACAAATAAAACATACTATTTGTTGGATGTAGAGGATAATAATAATTGTTCGTTGACAATATTAGTGCGAAATGAATATTTATTGGAAAATTTTCCACTTTCGATGACATCATTGTCCATTTGGTCATCGGCGTTTGCGCTACTTAAGTAAAATGTTCTAGTTTTAATGTTTTACACCAACTTTCGTCGGGTATACTGAGGTTTCGGAGTCAGATGCGGACTTTCTTAAATGCTTGCAAACGGAGACGAATCACTTATATCGGGAATTATTTATATTTTGCCCTTCTTTCACTTCTGCTAATCTGTTTTTGTTTCTGTACTGCGCCCCTGTCACAAATTTGACCGGTATTACTTTATAGTTTGTTTCTATTCTCAGCTAGACCGACGATTGGTTGATCTTTTACGTTAGACAACCGGAACATTCATTTATTTATTTTAAAACCAGTGCTCGAATTGAACCGGAACGCACCGGAACGCCGTTCCGTTTCGTGAAATTACCGTTCCGTTTCGTGAAATTACTGTTCCGTTTCGTACAAGTTTTCCTTATATCGTTCCGGTTCGTAAAGATTCAGCACACAGCTCCGCTTTTCAGTTCAAAAAAGCGCGCGGACAATTTGACTTCTCATGACGTGCGGCCACTCATCGTTAGCGCCCGGCCGGCCGGCGAGCCTGCGCTCCGCATTGTGTGTGTGTGTGTGTGTGTGTGCGTGAGTGTGTAGGTGGAGTCCCGAGTCATCGAGTCGAGTTCGCTTAACGCGGTGTCAGGTAAAACGGCAGCGTGAAACGTAAATATGTGCATTTTATTTCGATCAATGTAAGATTTAGAATATTAGACTTCTAGCTGTGTATTTTCACTACTTTTTTGTTAGTTGATGGGTTTAAAACCTGTCTATAGAAGTACCTAATATTGTATAGTATAATACAGTGTTGTTGCCGGTCAAAGATCGCGAAGGTATTTAAAATGAGCATATTAAAAAATTGGCTTAAAAAGAGGCCACACGAGCCTGACGAGACTAGTTCGATTAGCAATAAGATAACAGTACTGGAAAAATGTGATGAAAATCTTCCCAGTACAAGTGGTACGAGTAAGATCGGCGAGAACAGTGATATTATCAGACACATACCTGCTTGTTGGAATGTAAGCCAGTACGAGACATTCAAGGAAAACAATGACTGGCTTATTGTCGAAAATAAGGCCTTGGGGTGTTCAGTTTGCCGCAAAGTGCAGTCTTTCGCCATTCACAGTGACAAAAATAAAAGAGTTTCGAAACCGTGGTAAGAATGTTCAGTCACAGAAAATGGAAAGACTAGGGAGTCACAGCAATCAAGCCTACGTAAAAAAATATTTGAACACAAACGTTCGGAGGCCCATAATAAGGCTGTAGATATATTGGAGCAGTCTAAAAAAAGAATATTCAAGGAGGCATTGAGCAAATGAATCAAACATATTTTTCTACCACTGAACGAGTTTTCAGAACTGTTTACAAAATTGCGAAAATGCAAAGGCCATTTACTGATCTGCCTGTTGATATAGACCTACAAATTTCAAATGGACTACCTATGGGTAACATTTTACATTCCAACAAAACGTGTCATGATATTGCTACTCATATTGCACTTGAAATGAAAAACGCTATATGCAAAAATATTACTGATAATAAAAAATAATCTCAGTCTTGATAGACGAGTCAACAACCCTAAGCAAAAAAACTACTTTGGTTGTAGTAATTAGGACATATTTCGAAGATTCCTCTGGAAATCTAGAAGACACCTATGTCTTTAATCTTGACCTAATTGAACTGAGTGATACGACTGCCGAAAATATCACAAATGATCTTTTGACATGTCTAAATAAATATGGCTTTGATCAAACTTTTTTTGGAAGAGTGCCTCATAGCCTTTGCTTCTGATGGAGCCTCGGTTATGATTGGAAAAAACTCAGGAGTAGCAAGGAGGTTGCAAACAATGTTTCCAAATTTATTAGTATGGCACTGCTCTAACCACAGGTTAGAGCTTGCTGTCAATGACTATGTTAATGAAGTCTGTGGTATCAACCATTTCAAAATCTTTATTGATAAATTATACAGCCTTTACCACCAATCGCCCAAAAACCAAAATGAGCTCAAAAAGGCAGCAGCTTCGCTTGAGGCGCAAATTTTAAGAATCGGAAGAATTTTATCTGTTCGATGGGTTGCATCAAGCAAACGTACAATTAATGCTGTATTACAGAACTACCAAGCACTTTGTGAACATTTTGACACAGCTTCTAAGGATTTGACTAGAGATTCAAAAGAAAGGGCTAAATACAATGGTTTACTGCAAATCATGACTGATGTAAAATTTGTAAAAAATTTAAATGCTATGTCTGATGCTCGTGATGAAATGGGAGATTTGTCAGAACTATTGCAGCGACGGAAAATTACTCTTGTTGAAGCCGATAAAGCTATAAGAACAACAATAAGAGTTTTCGACTCGATGGCTACTCAACCAGGACCCAAACTTGATAAAGTTTTATGCTCTATCTCAGAAAATACATACAAAGGTATACAACTTCATGAGGGCAGAGTTGTACCCATAAATACAGCACAGCTGTATACCAGCTTGGCAAATAACATGAGGAATCGTATGATAACAACTTCGTCTTCTCATGGTGCTCGTGATGCAAAACATCAGATTGAAAATGAAAACACATACACAAATTTACTAACGAGTATTAAAGTTCTTGATGCAAAGTATTGGCCAAAATCAAGTGATGGTGAAGTAGAGATACAATATGGAGATAAAGAAATTAGACATCTGTGTCATCAGTTTCGTTTAAATGATGCACAAATAATTCGTGGCTTTAGGTTCTACAAAATGAGTGGAGGAACAGAAGAAATTCCTGATGATTTGAAACCACTTTTGAACGTTATTGCATCAATTCCAATATCCACTAGCGAATGTGAAAGGAATTTCAGTTCTATGAATGAAATAGTAACTCCATTAAGATCGTCTTTGTCAGTGGAAACATCTGCTGCTCTGTTATTCATAAATTGCGTTGGACCACCACTAACGCAATTTAATCCTGAAAAGTATGTGCGATCGTGGTTAGCTAAAGGTAATCAAAATCTATCTAAACATAAATGAAGTTTATCAACCCAAACTTTATAAGTACTTAGGTATTGATATTTTATTATGTTTTGTTTCAGGTCGACATTTAGCCGATGATGCAGCCAGTCGCAAAAGAGTACATAAGATAGACAACAAATACGAGCTGTTATGGAAAATACTGGAATGATTAATGTTTTGTAATAAAAATGTACCTAATATGACGTGTATATTTCAATATTAAAAAATATCGGGAGCTTTGGTAGGGTTGCCATCAGTCCGGATTTCCACGGACATGTCCGGGTTTTCGGGGCGTCCGGGCGTGTTTTGATAATTGGTCCGGATTTTCGTTAGATCCCACGCTACTGTGCAATAGGACTAAAACAAGACTCAATGACCTTCGGGTTTCAAAATTTTTTTGGACTGTCGCGCTTTATGAGGGGACTGCCGTCCCACGGACCCACCGCGGGGAAACGCGTTCCGGCTCGTGAATAAGTCCAATTCGACCACTGTTTAAAACTGTTATATCAGTTAATTAGGAAAATGCAGTGAAAGGTCGGTAGCAACAATTCCATTGAAGAATTCAAACTTAAGTAAGCAGATATCTTAGAGTTCTGCAAATTTGCAATATAAAGAAACAGTTAATTTTTGTAAAATAAAGAGTACAAAGTTTCTATTTGTTCACATCAGCAGTACTGCGAATGGTCTTTATTTAGTTTTATGTAGATTGTACGCCGGTTCAACGAATACCTACGGCATAAATTAACAACAAAAAAAAATATTTTATTTTCGTTAGGGATTTCATTAGGGATGTGAAAACTATTTTTAAAAAGCAACTGGTACATTCTAATTACTTTTATATAAACTAAATCGAAGTTTAAACTAAAATGAAAATATTTTTGTATGGTATTGTCATCCGGGGGAACTAATGACTGCAATGAACCAAGGAAAAAAGTAACTAAACAAAATAATGACTTAGTACCTCACATGGGTTTTAATTGCACAATTAAATAAAGAACAGTTTGTTACTTTATCCAGATATATTTATAAAAATAGGTACGAGGTGGTCCTACCGTTCAACTAGTTGATAATTAAAGCGTCTTCTTAATCAATTTTCCAATTCTTTTACTTTCTAAAATGATGTTTATCAGTAAAAATATATTTTAAACTTTCTATAGCTAACCGTTCTCTCCCGGCCTAGACTATTAATCTTTGTCAGGGAACTACTCAACAGCCAATATTGTTTTATCCTGATTAATTTTAACTTTAAGTTTCTTAGTTGCAAGATAATTTCGATTTCCTAAATTAGAAAAGGTGTTTACGAAGTCCTGTTTGAATAGACAGCCATTGTAGTGGAATTTTTCGAATAAACAGAACGACAACAATTTTAAAAGTTAAAAGATTCATTTTTTTTAGCATAACCTGTATTTAAACTTGATGTGCAGCAATATTTCACATAATAGAACTGAACTCCAAAAATAACTAAAAAATTTTGTTTTAGCTAAAAACTTGTCGAGTTATAAAATGCAGCTTACAATACAAATTATATGTAGTTTGATAAAACAGCCCTCCTACTATGTATTGTTTAACTATTTCTGTATATTTCATCTCGGGTATTCCACTTATGTGTATGAAACCTGAGTAGTCAGTACATTGACATCGGAGGTAAATGTATCCTACGGTAATGCATCAATACAACATTGAACACAAAAGATGTAGTTCAAAACAATGTGTGTAGTGTTCGGCGCTTCTAATACTCCTAGAAGCTTAGAGCATTGTAAAATAATATCTTTTTGCGATGTGTTCACTTCTTTTATTGTATTTTAATGATCGTAAAAGGAAATGTAAACTATTCAGTTTCTAGAAATATCTCAATTAGTTCTGTATGAGCTAAGTTATACTTTGCCTTTAGTATTTTTTTATTACGTACATTTAAAAATCTTCAGGTTCAGTAAATTTCATGAAATAGACAAATCAAGGATCAAACTGAATAGCAATTAAGTAAGATTTGTGGGGTGATTACTCTTCCCATACAAGTTTAAAATACGAAAGTTGAAAATCTGCCTGATCGCAATTATAGGCACCTACTGTTGTGCAAATTTTCTGAAAAGAAGGTCAAGTGTTGAATAATTCAACGCCGCTAAGTCCGACGGAAACTTTACCATTTAAATCCTGCTCGAAAAATATATTCCGTTGGCCTTTTTGAATTTAAATTAAAAATAAACCTCAGACGCCTTTATCGCGAAATTGCAGACACTTCCAGTCATCTGGCTACGCTTTTTTATGAATTTCAAGTTTGTTTATGCAGAGTAGTACAACCAGCTGTTAAAACGGCGTAAACATTCAACTATAATCACTGTTTACATGGTATAACATTATAGGTGAATGTTTTTTAAAACGTTTTAGCAAAACTCAATTTTAGATTTCCTTGAAATATATTTTCCAGCTCTAGATCTATATTATTACTTATCTTTGCGGTTCGAAGCGATTTTTCACACCGCGTGAGAGAAAATGATAGAGACATGTAACAAAACACATGGCGAGGACGCCGTATCACGGCAACACGTTTTAGTAAGACAATAGAGGATGAACACCACGGGAGGTTCCGAAATTGAATTTTATTTACACCGATTCTCTTTCAGATTCTATAATGCGAATGAAATTTAATATTGCTCGGATTTGATATCCTGTTGACCATTTTATTATTTACAGTCGAATTGCCCCCAAAGTTCGCAATAACCCAATTTCAAAGGGCCCTCACGAGTGTTTAGTGGTTCGACTAACGTTCGAGAATTCTTTCGGATTTGCGAAGGCTTAATTATGTTTCACTTTATTCGGGCTTTATTGAAAATTAACTATTCAAGAATTCGTCTTTCATTTATACTAACGGAATTTCTGAGAGAAGTCTCAGACAACGTTTAGACAATGAGCAATCACAAGTTAATTATTCAGGAATTTGCGTTGGGGAAACGTGAGCCAAACTTGCAACTAATCATGAATTATGATGAGCCTCCCTTGTAAAAGCAGGTTATACAAAAACACTTGGTTTAGAATTAACTTACACAACAATATTGATTACAAAGTTCTAGTTCTCGGAAAAAGCAAAATGTAGCAATATTGCGAACTCTATTGGATATTATTTTTCTTTGTGATACGAATACAAAAATGTGCACTTCCAACAAACGCAGGTTTGTAGCCACAGCCGCAGCCATTCGTAATCATAGATTAATTGCTACAATTGCGCATATCTTCTTCTGCACCAATCCTCCACAGGGAACTCTGCAACTGGAGTATGTTCAGCCAGAGACTCTGTTATTCGCAGGGAGTCGCAGGGGGACATTTCCCCTCAGCCCCACATGTGAAGGGGAGAGTATAATTAGCGACCTTTCCCCCACGCCAAAGTCAGCCGATGCCCTCCTGGCATTGATGTAATATTCATTATAATAATAGTTCAAATTAGGCGCCTTCACGAGGCTACCTCTACCAGCTGGCTACCTCTCCTAACCATTGCTAGGGGAATACTGATTACGCATGCCATACATATTATCTACTAATATAGCTACTTATATTCACGACGCTACTGTTTCCAATAACTACTTACATATACTCACCAATCTTGTATAATAACAATAATAGGACCCAGCGTTTGTAAACCACATATCTTAATACGTAGATAATACGTAACCGTTTGAGTAAACACATATAACTCTTCATGGGATGGTCAATATTACAATTTACTTTCGGCTTAAACCGCGAGTTATGTATTTAGAATTCCCTGAATGGGTAATAGATAAAGTATATTATATTACGCTTCGTTTGAGCGTCATAGGAGTTGTAATTAAGATTAGTTTTAAGTTAAGTTCTCAGTTCTGTTCTGAGATCCTCTTCACAAACATAGCTCCGACATAATTGTACTTTTTAAAATAAATCTTGTTTTTAAAAAGCCTTTTTGTCGCTAACAAAATAAAACTGGCGCAGTCGTACGGATTTAGGCCGTTTATTCAAAATCAATAAACGTGTGTTTCAACGCTTAAGCCTAAATTAAGAACAACCAACATCGTCGCAAATCTCGTATTCCAATTGTAACCTGGAGAACAAGCATCGTCGAAGGGTCACGAGAAGTATACCAGCCTAGTGACAAAGCCGTTCCGTCTTGTACCAAAAAACCAACCCGGAAGGAAGCATTTCCGAACATTGAAAACGCTGACTTCCACCCAGGAGCCAAACACCGCTACGCTGAAGGACGAACAACCTGAGGTCGTACACCACTGGTTCCCGGAGCTGATTATCGCAATCAACCCACGTAAGCATCTGGACGCCACAGCAGCTGATATGCTACATATGTGAGTCTCAAGAGTCTTTAGTTTTATGTGAAATTGAAATTTAAATATATTATATTAATAAATACTAACGTAGAGTAATATTTTAATTGTAAGAGCATTTAATTACTCAAAACGTTCAAATATCCTAATTTCCTCAGGAGGAGATAGGCCATTGTGCGATTTGACAATTAACAATTGCGTTTTAGTAAATAAGTTCACGAAGAACGCTCGTAAGCGAGACATCTGGTGTATCGAATAGCGAATACTTA
>JABXWE010020730.1:0-22684 GCA_014611495.1 Limonius californicus | reverse complement strand
CAATAATTAAGCGGTAGGAATCGCTATTAATAAAAATACATAGGAGCAATAGGAAAGCGCCCTGAAAAGTAGTCAATTTCATTCTGAAATTAATTCATCCGTTTATTCCGGTAATTAAGAGCAGGTAGCTACTACGAAAACTAACTATAAACAGGTAAATCAGTCACGCCGTCGGAAACGCACTTGATTTAATTCAGGATTAGGACACACATTCCTGGGATTAGGTAATCCGGAATAAGGCAGTTAAAATCCAGTTACATCCACTAAATTAAAAAGAAATAGAAGCAACAATTAAGCGGCCGGAATCGCTACTAATACAAATACATAGGCGCAATAGGAAAGCGCTTAGAATAGTATTCCATTTCATTCTGAAATAAGTCCACCCGTTGGAAAAGGTAATCAAGTTGCAGGTAGCTACTACGAAAACTAACAATTAACAGGTAAATCAGTCACGCCGTCGGAAACGCAGTTGATTTAATTCAGGATTAGGACACACATTCCTGGGATAGGTAACCCGGTACCTGGCAGTTAAGATTCAGTTACATACACTAAACTAAAAAGAAATAGAACCAATAAGTAAGCGGCCCGAATCGCTATCAATAAAAATACAGAATAGTATTCAACGTCATTCTGAAATTAGTCAACCCGTTTATTAAGGTAATTAAGTAGCAGGTAGTTACCACGAAAGCAAAAAATAAACAACTAAATCAGTCAAGCGGTCAATAACGCATTTAATTTAATTCAGGATTAGGACACCTATCACTGGGATTAAGTAAGCCGGTTTCAGGCAGCTAAAATTCAGTCACATCCACTAAATTAAAAAGAAAGAGGACCTAAAATTAAGCGGTCGGAAGCGCATTTACCAAAAATACGTAGGGGCTATAGGAAAGCGGTCGGAATCCTTCTCAATTTAATTCGGAATAGTAGTCACACCTGGCGGTATAGGTATTTAGATATCAGGTAGCGAATACGCAGGTACTTACACTGTGAAACTTTGATATCAAAGTTTATTAGGGTCACAACCACGATAAGAGAAATCTGTAACTCAGAACCGAGATAGCTATGAAATAAGAACATTGTGAAACTCAGCCACCAGAGTTAGTAGGTTCAACTGCATAAGAGCATAACGGTCTCGGCTACGTACTCAACACCCATTGATGCGTAGCTTACTAACTACCTGGTGTTGCAGTAGCGGTGTCAGGCGGTATACATTGCGGGCATGCTAACGCGCTGCAGCACCCCACCCGATCCCACCACATCCCGCAGATTCCTACCCACCTACTGGCATGGGGTAGGCCTGGCGTATCCAGGAGTGACCTCCGAGTCAGCTCCATGTCAGATGATGATGATGATGATGATGAATGCTGTTGTAATAATTTTGCAGTAAATGCGTCAGAACAAAGAGATTAACTTTTGAAAACTAATTAATATACAGTAGTTATTATGGTTACAGTATTTAAAGGAATGACTGAAGTTATGTGGAGCATAGCCTACAGATCTCGCTAGTGTATATTAATTTAGTTTTTTAATCAAATGTGTTTGAAGTAATTATCTTGTCGAGTAGGCAAGGAAGACATAATTATAAACAAATTGAAATAATGAAACTTAATTAATTTGTGAAGCACCTTTCGGGGTGGGGCTTATAATAACAATAATATAAATTTTAGTCTATTTATCAAGAAAAAAAAAGTTAAATATTAGGGTATTCTTCTGTTCAATATGTTTGTAATAACCTTACAGAAAATGTGTCAAAACAAAGAGATTAGGTATTGAAAATTAAGAAATAACAGCAATTACATATTACGGTTTCATTATTTAAAAAATTACTGAAAGTGCGTGGAGCGTAGTCTACAGATCTCGCTAGTGCATATTAAGTTAGTTCTTTAATCAAATGTGTTTGAAGTAATTATCTTGTCGAGCAGGCAAGGAAGACATAATTATAAACAAATTGAAATAATGAAACTTAATTAATTTGTGAAGCACTTTTCGGGGTGGGGCTTATAATAACAATAATATAAATTTTAGTCTATATATCAAGAAAAAAATGTTGAATATTAGGGTATTCTTCTGTTCAATATTTTTGTAATAACCTTGCAGAAAATGTGTCAAAACAAAGAGATTAGGTATTGAAAACTAAGAAATAACAGCAGTTATTATGGTTTCATTATTTAAAAAAATTACTGAAAGTGCGTGGAGCGTAGCCTACAGGTATCGCTAGTGTATATTAATTTAATTATTTAACCAAATATGTTTTAAATAATTACCTTGTCGTGTAGACAAGAAAGATATAATTAAATCGCATTATATAACTATAACCATGTTCACTTACTCATCACAATAATTTTCTAGTAAAAAATAAGTTAAAAATTATTTTATGCTGGTCTAGGCGCAAGCAATTTAAAGTTGGAGGCAAAAAATTTTAAATAAGTTATAACGAAACGTGTAAGACAGAAGGTAGTCGGCAGGTAAAGGCAAACTAATCGATTTTAAAAGTGTTCGATGAGCAGTAATGATTAGTTCACAACGCAGTTTAAACCAAAAAGCCTATTAAGTTTTTTTGTATTATTTTCTCGACCCTTATAAGAACCAGAACGCTCAGAGTGTTTAGGAAACAAAACAGGTGTCGAGCATCTGTCGAAAATTGATTTATTAAAATACTGATTGATTGATATTATAAAATCATTAATCACCCTTCGAGCACTATCAGAATAAAATTATCCGTTAGTACAAAGGCGCTTCGGCTACTAAAACAAATATTAGGGAGGAGCTATTAAGGGAAAAAAGATACAGAAAAATCGGTATTCAAATAAAGCTGCCCCCTCTGCTATAGATCATGATATATTGTGAGTATTATCTTGAGTGATGGCAGTGTTTCAGTCAACGTCTGTGTGTGGCTTTTGGTTGTATTTTAAATGTCATTTGTACAACACACCGTTTGCTTGCGAATTAATCATATTAAATCACGGAGGTACAATATTTAATTTTCATTGCTGGGCAACACAAAGGCTTGTATAGTAGAAGCATTGTTAAATTTTATGGTAGCATAATTGAAGTTGTATGTAAAAAATCAAAAATTGTAATAGTCATGTTTGTTAAAACTCTATAATTAAGTCATTTTTAAACATTAGTATTAAATTTTTCCAATTTCCTAACACTTTCAGATGATACGTCATTGATAATTAATATTAATTTGCGATATTAATTGGCACGAAATTGCGACATCTGCTGAGACCACCCAATCATCCTGTCATAAAATCTATTAGATTTTATTGCACTACTCTTACAGTTCTGCAAACCTGGAAGGATTATAATTTATAATTGGCCTCTACGGCAGTCTAAGCATAACAGAATTTCAGGCCGGTTTGACATACATGTTATTTAAAATCAACTGGAAGATTTATTTTATGGGTATAAATATCAAGATCGACATTGGCAAGAAATACTTTAACCAGCTCCTAATTTTGCATCATAAAAGCTGGATTTTGATGCACCTGCCATGTTTAATACAAGTTCGCGTGCTGGAAGACACATTAATATCCTTGATTCCTTTTCATAATGAAGGATTAACTTTTATTTGCAGTCCCACTAATTAACTTGCATGACTTACTTACACGGTTATCTCGTTAACTTTTGCATTCTAAGCAGCTTGAAGACAAAAAGTGTAAAGAAATTACCTGTATGCTTGCTATATTGTTTTACGTTAAGCTAAAGCAATTTATGGTCATGCAAACTTCAACTGATTACAATATACAGAAGAATATTTAAAACAACTTTGAGAATAATTACATTTCTCATATTAGTATCTATTTTAGAGCTAGAGTCGTTTATTAATCGTTTGTTGATTAGAGATATCTATCATTAAAGTATTTTCAAGATCCAACAAGTACTTTGCGTATTTTTTAAATTGAGTGTTTAAGGTTGTTGTTGTATATAATTATAGTAAATTGCGCTATATCACTAATAAAAAACCTTAAATTGCATTTCTGTGCCGCCAAAGAGTATCGAAACATTACGAAGGCTGCTAAAATCAAATTAATTACTTCTTGTCGGTCATGTTAATGTGTTGAGCATGCAGAAAATATATTTGCATGCTTAAAGCAGCTGCTTTCAATTTGCGCTTCTTAAAATATTCACTTAGTATCTGTCAGCAAACACAATAAATGGAATTCGCATCTTGATTGCAATGCGGGTACCGGTGTAATGTGGCATCTATACAAGCATGTTTAAGTAATTGTGGTAATGAAGAGAATTGAAAAACCCTGGTTCTGTTCAAAATAATTTTAAAATTCGTTTCAAAGAATCATTTCGAAAAACAGAAGCAGTTTCTTAATGTTATAGTTCTACATTTGAACACCACAAGTTATTACAAATAGAGGAAAATCACCAAAGTCGGACCCCTCCCCCTAAAGCGGACCCCCTTGATTCTGGCTCTACAGTTGTCTGTAACCTACCGGAAAAGACCGAAACTGATAGTTCTGGATGCGGCCGCATACTTGTGAAGCGTTGGCGTTACCCGCTTCACCTGTTGCTTGTCAGTCCGCCATTACATGTTTTTGTGAAAAGTGAAAGTTTTACTTGGTGGTGAAAAGTCGCAAGTATTGCGCACTATTTGACAGGTAAACCTATATACCTATACATTGTAATGGATAATGGGGTAATAATAAATAAATGAAATTATAATTTAATTTTGTTTAAACAGTTTTTTAAACATAACATATCATATGTTTCTCTAGATTTTATGAAATACAACTTTTTATTGGGCGCCAGGCTAATTATGAAAATAGCCGAATTTAGTGTATACAATATACCAAATTTATACCACGGTCGATAGCTTGGTACAGCATGAAAAATCACCTCAGGCAGAGTCGGTTCAGATGGCTTAAATTTTACCAACTGCGCATTACATACATTAGTTAAATGAATTTTGACATTCTTGTCCTTACGTTTCACAGTCGGCTTTATGCTAAATAAATAATTTTCTATACAAACCAAACACATTTAATTTATACGCAATGGTAACAAATGAAGTTCACAGGTACGCGCTTAATTTTTCTTATAATTATCGCTGTAATCGTTACCTTTTAGTTGATTTGCTTCATCTACTTGAAGTTACAGCAATCGAAGTTTTCGGAATCGAATCTCAGGTAAGCTGTCCTCGAAGCACCAGGGAAGTTTTCTACGTGGATACTTTTATAAGATAAACCTTTTAACTGCACAGGTAAGTTGTTTTTTCTTGTAGATAAACAAACACTTTCTATATTCAACTTAATACTTTAATTTTAATATCGACAATAACGTTATATCAAATTTAACAATTTTTTATACAGGAGCAAAAATAAATTGCGTGCGTTCTTATCGAAGGCAAAAAAGACGCTCTTTTTCATTGTTTTATCAACAAACATCATAGTAACAGACAAAATCTCCTTAGATACGATGCATAAAATCATGAATTTACAGACAGGTAACTTTGATCTTAAAATTAATTTTTAATACAAATTTTTGACATTTGAAATTAAATTATAAAGTTGTTAATATTTCACTGACGCCACTTTTTACACACATTCTGATTTTAGAAACACTATCAGCACGTCTAAAAGTTCTATTTTCTATCCATTCCGGATTTCCAAACTGCCATAAAAATATCCTTCCGGAAAGCTTCTTTTAATATCATTTATGGTCATGTATGATTAAATATCCCAGAGCTGGATCTGAATACTGTTTATTGGCAAGTCATGTCACCTTTTTATTATATTTTTGTTGTGTTGGTTACATTTTTAAAGAAGATTTTAAATAAATTCACTCTTTGTGTTCAGGAATACCTTAGCAAATGCCTCGACTGTGATTCCAATCAAACAAGAAACTACCCTGCTTTCACGTGCTCTTAGATACCTTCCACAAAAGAATCAACCTCTAAGATATGATTTAAACATGCATGTATCCTTTTTTTATTTTTTTAAATACAATTAATTACGCTACGTATATAAAATAATCACAATATATATTTTTAAAGAGTAATATTAGGGTTTTTTATTTATCGCATTGCCGTTTACGTAGTAGTTATATTAATGAAATAATTTGCTATCGAATATTTGCCAGTAGTTGCGTAATCCGGACCCCGTCAAGTTGCCTAAAGTGGACCCCCTTATTTGATTGTGCCGAAAGCTCCAAATTATTATTAGATTATCATCTTCATGGAATTATGTTGCAGATTCCGTGAAGATATAATGGCCAGGACAGAGTTAAGGAGGTGGAACACTGCCGACATGGCCAAAGCTATCGATGCTGTCCGCAAAAAGAAGTTAGGCTAGAAAGAAGGAATCTGACAAGGATGTCTACATTTGTGACTTTTGTGTATAACCAAACACTATAAATTTTAATTAAGTATCATGTTTTGATTTTTTTTTAAATAATTAAATTGCTTTTGTGCCATGTTTTCTTTGATTATATCCTATATCCGACCTTTATCTGACGATAATTTAGGATTATTAAGGGGGGTCCACATTTTGTCAAAATTGCCAAAGTGTACTGCTTTGAAAGAAATAAATATTTCTTTAAATATTGTTTTTTTTGCTGTATGTAAATTATATATAGTAAATAACATTATGAAATATACATTACATGCTGTCAAAGGTAATTTTTAACAATTTTAAATTTTTTAAAAAACTATAAGTAACTCCGGGTTTGGTGACCTTCCTCTATCGTTAAGGCTTGATGTAACATTAATTTGTTGAGTAGAATAATACATGGATGAAGAGAATTTTGCACACCGGACCGATCCTGTTTGTAAATGCAACATTCGTCAATTATTTGTCATCGGACGAAGGAATCTACATTATCCAAAAAAGAAGCGCGTTGTATATTAAGCTGAGGCAAGCGTTTACTTTAACCTTTGGAGCCCGAAGCTTTTTTAGTGATTCCGAAGCCGAAGCGGGGTGCAAAACGTACCCCACCTATAACTGTGTTTAGAACTTGTTTGTGTGGTTTCAATGTTTGTGGATTAATCATTTAGGACTTTTTAACGGAGCTAAAACGCATTTGTAACATAATTGTATTGAAACTGAAAAACATTTACCTACATAAATACAAAAAGATTATTAATTACACCAGTAACTTCTACAGATGTTGCAAGTTGTAATAGTTGTTTTTTGTCCATGTTCTTGGCAAACAAAATGTTTACACTTCTCGCAAAATCTGCGACTTTTTCTGTCCATATCCCTTAGGCAAAGTATGCAACGTTCCTGTTTCTTCTTTTCTGGAGTTTGTGGATTATCATTCACCAATGCCACTAATAAATTCATTGCTGCAATAACTCTTCTGGGTACGCCATTTGTATTTTTCAGCCTTTCTTCAACATTAGGTTTTATGAGCTCTTCTCCAAGCTGTAGCAAAAACTCACGTCTGCGGTGACGTTTTCCTTTTTTCCATTCTGGGTATTTGGTGAGCCATAACACAAATGTATTCATACACGCAATATCGATAATATTTTGGAATAAGACAAATGGTCACCTCTTAGTGGCCCTCTTCACACTGTATTCATTTACCATTTTGTCCATGGTATCAAGGGCACCTTTAGTTTTGTTATACCTAGTGCAAAAAAATCGCCAGATGGCGATGTAATACCATTAAAAAGTTAGCAACAAGAGAAATCTAAAAACATTACTAATAACACGAAGCGGGGTGCAAACCACACCCCAACAGCTGTTTTTCGTGTAGGAACGCGAAAAAAACAGAAAAACGATTTTATCAATTCCATCACATTTCTAAAACTGTAAATGAGGATACCTTAAGTGGAAAAGTCCCTACCGTTGAAAATGTAAAAGATATCACAAAAAAACATAGGTTGGGGTGCATTTGCACCCCGCTTCGGGCTGGAAAGGTTAATAGAGTTCAGCAACAGATACTAGACCTTCTTTTCTAAACACCCATTACAATTAAACAATAAAATGATTAATGTTTATTATAAGGGGTCGAATCCAATAGAATACATTCATAAATACTACGAATGCTATTCGTATTTGTGAAAAATATATGTAATCGAAATCAAACAAAACACAATTGTACTTTTTTAAGTTTCTTATATATGTATAAGGCTTTCTCCACACAAGTTTTATTATTGGCTTTGGTATAGATAAGTTCAATGGGGGCTTCCGATAGATTTTTCTAATAATTTAATTAAATGCACAATCATAAATAACACGAATGCCTTATTATTTTTTAATGTAATTAAGCCAACAAAATTAATACCTAAAACTGAACTTTTTACAAACCATAATGGGGGTTGAATTAATGTACGTACGCTCCAGCCAATCAAAAAAATAAGGTTAGGTGTTTCTTCTAAGGGGTGTGTACGTCGTCAGGTATTCTAACTTTGTCTAAACTATTGATGACAAAGCAGAAAGCAGATGTAAAAATAAGACATGTCTCGAAACGTATACGATCATATTCGACGTACGTCCAAGACATAACCTCGAAGTATCCCTTAAAAAAGTAAAATACAACGACTTCTGAATCTGCTAGTGCTGTCCCATTAAAAATCATAACATGGAATTAAATTAAATTAATAAGCTTTGAAGGATTGTGTGCATCGTCATGTATTCTGACTTTGTCTTGCCTATCATAGCCAAAGTGAAAAGTTCATTCGATGTACATGCAATACATAACCTCAAACTATCGCTGCTATTGTATATAGTTGTTGCAAATCGTTGGAACTGTGTAATAAAGGATTATAGAATCTGTATAATGTAGGCAAAATAAGAGGTTTCCGCAAAAAAGAAAAACGATAATAGGCTCAATATTTTTATATCTCGATTGTTATTTACAGAAAGCGCAATACAATTACTTTGAATCTGCTTTTCCTGTTCCGTTTAAAAATTGAACACGGATGTGAATTAAATGAAAAAGTTTCTAAAGATTGTGTACACCGTCATATATTCTGACCTTGTCTTGCCTGTCAAATCCAAAATAAAAAGCACATTCGATGTACGTGCAATACATAACCTCAAACTATCGCTCCTATTGTTTTTAGTTGTTGCAAATCGTTGAAACTGTGTAATAAAGGAATATCTCCGGTGTTTATAAAATCTGTTTTGTGTAGGTAAAATACGTCGTTTCCGCAAAAAAAAACGATAATAGGCACAACATTTTTATAACTGGATTGTTATTTACAGGAAGCAAAATACAATTATTTTGAATCTGCGTTTATTGTCCCGTTTAAAATTCGAACATCGAATTGAACTAAATTAAAAAGCTTCTAAGGATTGTGTACGTCGTCATGTATTCTGACCTTGTCTTACCGCGAAAAATACAGAGACAGAGGTGACAGGAATCCGACGTGTATTCAAAAATATGTACGATCACATTGGAAGTACATGCAATACATAACCTCAAACTACCGTTTGTGTTGGTTTCAGTTGTTACAAATCGTTGTAACTATGTAGCAAAGGATATCTTCCATGGATATAAAAACTGTTTCAATCAGGTACAATCTTTTCAAAGGAAACCACTATAAGGTACATTATTGGTATAAATACTTTTAGAATCAGTTATGCTACTATAAACCCACGAAAAGTAATAAGGAATAACATTCTCCTCAAACTACATTAAAATTATGTTTATATTTTGAAATGTCACCAAACCTGTCGTTTCTTGGACTTTTTATTTCTATGAAATACTGATTGTTCTATCTATAAAGCAAACATTCCAATATAGTTATAGCTAGACAACTTAATGTAGCTTAAACACCTATAATTAATTATTAAATATTTTGAAAGAACATCTAAGATATTCTTCCAAATATCCGTAGCAACTGAACTATACTTTGATAGCTATTAGATATCATTAGTAGAAATATTATAAAGTCAATGATTTAAGTAAAAGACAGTGGTTTTGCCTTCTACGGCCAAAGCTTCTTTAACAGTTTGTTCATCATAGTGTATTTAAATCTAAATAAATGGAGTTGCAAAAAATATATAATTTCTTATAATTATACAGGGTGTTTAAAAAATACGTTCGGATATTTTACCCACTTATAGATCTCATCAGTACCAATAAAAAAGTCGTAATAAATATGTGTTCGAAAATCAACCGTTTTCGAGATACAGTAAAATTATTTAGGCAGAGTAGGATTGCAGAATCGTATCTATCACGTCTGCTAAGGAAGTGGATAAAATAACATTTGTTTAAGTTTTTGTGTAAGTGTCCATATTGTTATTGGTGTTGTTGGAATATGTATACCAACGCGGAAATGGCAGAGATGCATTTTATGTATGGTACGGTCAACGGTATTTCTTATGAGGCACGCCGCTTGTATGCGGAAATATTTCCGTACCGGGCACTTCCGTGTGACAAATGTTTTACAAATTTGCATCAATGTTTATCCGATGTTGGCACATTTAAATCAAGAAACGGTGGTGGTGGCCGGCCTACATCAGTTTCTATTCCTGATGCGGAACTTAACATTTTAAGGAGAATTGAAGAAAAACCAGGTACCTGTACTAGAAGACTTTCTGTCGAAACATATTTTAATGCTTCCCTAATTTGGAGAATGATATTGTGCCTGATTATGCTGCTCGTCTGATGTTTTGCCGATGGGCATTGACAAGAGTTGCAGAAAATAACGAACGGCGGCAGGTGGGTAGAGCTAGGGGTGTCCAGTTGTTTGGCCACCTAGATCCCTTGACCTCAATCCGCTCGACTTTAGCATGTGGGAGTATTTAAAGTCGTTAGTTTATTCAAGCCCTACGAATTTTAGCGAATTGCGAGTCCGAATAGAACATGCCTGCCAGACTGTTCGTGTGAATCCGGGAATCCTTGAAAGAATGCGCCGTTCATTTATACGGAGATGCGAGGGATGTGTACAAATGGAAGGAGGACATGTAGAACATCTGATTTAATTATTCTGTAATTCAAAGGTTGTTTTAATGGGTGGGGAACTTATTGAATTAATAAACAATAATTATTTTCCTAAAAAACTCCATATCTCGAAAACGGTTAATTTTCGAACCCATGTTTATTACGACTGTTTTTGTTTGTATTGATGCCATCTATAAGTTTGTAAAATATCCCAACGAATTTTTTAACCAACCTGTATAGTAGTTTGTGAAAGCCAACTAAAAAGATAAACATATTAAATGAACTGCTAATGTCGACATTGCCGTCGGAATCCCTTCACATTTATTTTGACAATTATCAAAGTTTTGCGTTTCCATTTTAGTTGAAATTGGAATAATAAATTGTATAGAAGCATAAATATAGTTATATTTTGTTGCTAACTTTCCGTGATTCTTTGCCGAAAAATTTCTTTTATACATTTAAAGAAAATTGCCCCTACAATTAAGTAATTTTCCTTTCTCTTTGCTATAATCTTCTGAGTAGTTATTTCTTTCTTCTCATAGCTAAAATTTGACTTACTTTATCTAGTTTTCAAATTAT
The DNA here is from genome assembly GCA_014611495.1 of Limonius californicus. Classification (NCBI taxonomy): domain Eukaryota; kingdom Metazoa; phylum Arthropoda; class Insecta; order Coleoptera; family Elateridae; genus Limonius; species Limonius californicus. Next base: position 11,254 of record JABXWE010020730.1, on the reverse strand, counting down.
TAGCTGTTTACGACCGTTATCCGTTTGTTTCTACTCACTACTTCTAAATACAAACATCCTGCTAATGAATTTTACAGTTTTTTGCAGTTGTAAGTACAGTTTTACAGCTATATTAAATTATATTTTGGTTTTTAGGAAAACTGGAAAAAGGCCTCGTATTTTTAGGTATGTAATTCATAAAAATCCTCTTGAAAATTACTAAAATTACAAGCAATGAGTAAACTTTTAGTAGGAAAATTATCCTTGTACATATTGTATATTGCAGAAGCACTATTTTTATGTATTACGCTAATAGTCCCTATAATATTTCGTTGTGTTCACCAGAATCGTTAGCAAATATTCAATAATTTTGGGTACCAACTGATTTGACCTAGTTGATACCTTACCTATAGAAGAACAATTTTCTACGCAATATAGTTGAATTATAATTGAAATTGCAAATACATTAACGACCATTATTGTAAAATAAAAATGTTTCCCGAAAAACCCAGCGTTTCTTAAAAATTGAGATTTCACCTGGAGCGTTGCTTGTCCCAACATTATAAACACATTTTAAACGGTAAGTTGCTGGATATGTAAATTACGTTACACAGGATGCCACCAATTAATGGGAATTTATTATTAATGTCCTTGAAGACGTCACGGGTGAGAATGTTTGCCATTATTTTGCTCAGCCAGTAGGACTTGAGCTAAAAATTTGATATCTAAATTTTAATTTCATAATGCCAAATAACAGAACTGCTGTCATAAATCTTAAAACAATGAAGTTAACTCGAGCTTTATGCTGTTAAGTTATACGAAAATTCCATAAAAGACGAGTCATTAAACCTACAAAGCTGTAACAAATTTAGATGTAGAAGGTTGCACATTGAAATTTTACATTTTGGAGAGGTAATTAACACTCAGCAAACAATAACTTTACAAAATTTAAAACTAGTGCTAATTAAATTTTATCTTACAATTTACTACTGGTTGTGTTTATAATGACTTTTATGCTACATTATACAGCATATTCATGTTGTTTATTACAGTAATAATTGTATTTTGTGATTGATTACGCTGGAACGCAGAAATTTATTCTCTGAAGGTTTATAAGCCAATTACCTATAGCTAGCACGAAAATAAAACAAAAACCAGGAATTTGTTGTGGGAGATTTTGATATTCCATACATGCATACCAAGGAGAATTCGCTAAAAGTGGTAGAACTCTAACAAAAAATTTGTTAATTGAAAAATGGCGAAATATTGTTCTTACCTTCCAGTTTTCGTGATAATCATTTCTGTTCCTAAGTCGTTAAATTTATCCCAAAGGTCTTTGGTTTCCAAATGACAGGTTACATTTCTAAGTTCTTCGCAATTCCACCTTTCTTGAAGTAAAGGGTTGCGATGATGCGCAGGAGATCTTCGGCCTCCGGAGTGACACGCACCTCCGGATTCAGAAGTTGAAGAAACATCTACCGGCGATTCTCTACCACCTTCGATATCTGTTGGCGATACTATTGTACAATCTAAACCTACAGGTTCGGGTGTTGATGTTACAGATGACGCTGATGTTTCTACGAATTTTTCTGAAACAAACGAAAACGCTAATTACCAAATAGCATACTAATAAAATGATCATCAAGTTGTCATTATGAACCTCAATTATTAAGAAATAATATGAGGATCCCTTCAAGTAACATTTAGTTTTTACGAAATATGTTGATCTCACATGTAGAAGAGATTAGATACTTCTCATAATACTGTGTAGATTACACTTAGGTGTACCTCAAGGGTCAGTGGTAGGGCCTATACTAAACACATTGCTACTTTACGGTTCTACTGTAGTTTCCAACTGAAAATGCTTCCTTTGTAATGTCATATAGATACATGTTTACTAGTAAATTATACAACTGCATTGACAAATATTACATGTTAAATACTCTTCATCTGTTAGACTCAACAGAAACAAATACCTAAATTGTAAATATTGATGAGTCCATTGTTTCAAGTACAGAGTATTGTAAATTTGTGGGCTTTGTAGATAGATAATGAATCTTTTTGAAACACTCTATTAGAATTCTAAATACCTTCATCTACCTCTTCTATTACTTGCAAGAAATCAATTAGTAACTACTTAGCGGTCTGTGGGGTGGTATTTTGAAGATGTTCCAGGCCTTTGAATACCATTTGTGTGCCCCAAAGTTTATCATTAGACACGTTCAAGATATTCTTAATACTTTTCGTTGTAAAAATCTCAAACTGTTCAGGCTGTCCTCATCAAACATACTTATTATGAATTGTGTGAATTGTATATAAAACCAAATCATTATAAATTAGAGATACTCGTAACTTCAATACTAGAAATAAAGATGATTACTGAACTCCTTTTAATTAACTGTTTTGTAATATTTAGAGCTATTAATAGTTTTGGTTTAGAAGTTTTCAATTCAATTTCAATTGCCACTGTATATTCAAACATAATGTATGCATGTCAACTTATAATTAAGCTCACCCATGTGATTTACATTTCAATGACTGTTTCAGAGTTGCCTCCTCTTCAATCTCATACAATTGATATTAGATGTCTTAGCGATTCTAACCAAACACTAAAAATATTTGTAGTAGATAAATGCTTATGTTTTGTATTCTCTTTGTAGCTATCACAAGAGAATTGTTATACGTAACCTCACTCTATATGATGTTGGTTATTAATTGTTGCTGATAGTTTTCTAGACAGTTCTCCTTCTTCGATTGGACAAAAATATTTAACTATAATTTATGTTGAACCTGTAGCGGTTTAATTTGTAGAATATATATAATATCTAATCAGAAACTTGTATAATCGCTAAGAAGCAGGATTTTATATAGTTCTTCTGAATATTAGTCTATTTATATGGCCTACATACCTTACTTAGGAAGGAATAAGACAATATTAGACAATTAGACAAACCCACCAAAAATTATAACAGAAAAGTAATTTTTTTTTATGTAATTTTCTGTCTCTAACCATTTAACTTACATGAAATTGAATAATTATTACTATATAGAGTAACATGTCTTCATGATGATATTGTTTGAAGAATATTTTTACTGCAGTAAAATATCGAGTGATATACTTGTTTTTAAAACAGTTTGCTTTAGAAATTATTACAGCTATTTTACTAAATTACATTAGTTGTAAGAAGCACCATATTTTTAATAACGTAGGAAAACTTCTAAGTTTTTACCGTATACAAAAAATACTTTAAAATTTTAGATCTATTGTCTGTCTTAAATTTTATATATGAAGATAATGTATCTATTCTTATACTAAAATATAAAGAGTTAGTAGAGAACAATCTGCTTTGAAATCCCTTGTTAATAGCTGCGTTTGCATTTTTACAATCAAAATGCATAGGTATACGTTCTCTCATAATACAGGGTGATTTATATACCTTATAATTCTGCCTCTACAAAGATAAAACTGTGCCACTGTGCATCAATAGCGAATACGCCTGGGTAGGTGAGTGGTTTTTCTGCTTATAGCCAAGGCCACAGAGAAATACGGGACGTTCAGACGGGGGTTCTATACCGGGCCCCAGCGATACTGATTCCTCTTACGTACAGATAGTGTAAGTTATTTTAAGTTTAACCAAGGTACATTAAGCACCAGTGGCTTCAATGCCTTAAGGGTACGAACAAGAATTATTAGCGAAGATTAGTTAAAACAGATATAGAAAGAAAATAAACGTTTAAAATCATGTGTAATAGAAAATGTTGAAGTAGGGCTACTGTCTATCCCCGACGCTATTTGAGATCTATATTAATACCGCAGTAAAGATCGATCGGCGATTATTACAGACACACACTTTTATTTGCCGATCACCAGTTAGTAATGGCATGATATATGGTCAAAAAGTTAATAGAGCAGTAAATGGGGATTACATAAAAAAAAAACTAAATACGTGGTTATAGAAGGAGAACACGGAAGGATTTGGAGACAGACAGGGAATATAATTATTTAGGAATCACTATACCAGCTGATGGAATGAACGAAACGAATATCAAGAGGGAAATGTATCACTAGAGTACTACATTTGATACTACGGAACAAAGTAATAGCAAACCTTAGGGGTCCGAAATATGGGTACTAACTAAAACATTAGAACTAAGACTGGAGGCCGCAGGAATGAAATATTGGAGGAAAAGCTTCGGTGTCACTAAGTAGAAAAAGAAATGAGAAAATTGCAATATGCAAGAAGAAGGGAGAATTATGGTACAATAGATTACAAACAATTTACATGCTATGGTCACATACAGATAATGGAGGAAGATCATCTCCCATTAGTAGTAAGTATGGAAATGAGGGTCGTACGAAAGAAAAACAGGAGGAAGACCTAATGATATTTAATCAGCTGAAATCAAAATCAAAACGGAAGAGATGTAAATTGGGGTTTGTATATACCGGGTTTCCCAGAAAACTAATTCATTAGCGAAATGTAAGGAAAATACCCCCAGCACGCCTTACACAAAATTGTAAACTGCATTACTATTGCTAGTTGTTATTTGTGATACTTAACTATAAAGGAAGCTATTTTTACATTTAAAAGTAAACATAAATTTGAATGAACGTGGTTATTACTTAACATAATCTTAAAATAATAGATTCCAATTAACCCATGTTAATTCTTTCTGTAGTTCAATAGAAAAGGCAAATTTATAGTAAGCAGAAGTTTCGCTTTTGGAATAAACAAATATTGCGTTTTTTTTGAAATTTTTTATCAGTTCTACATTCAAATAGTAACTGATAAATAATTTAATAACTTCTACGACGAATGTCCTGGGTTCAATTCTCAGTGCGAGAACATCGGATTTTTAATGGCCGCTCACCCTCGCAAGGCAATGACAAACCAGCGAGGTATTCTGCCTAGTAACTCTTCTCTGGAGTAGAAGTGTTTACACTTCCCGTGGTTGGAAGCCCACGTTAAGCTGTAGGTCCTCTATGTCTGTGTCACTCTAAACGCCCACCACAGGCATAGGAGATAAGATGGCTACGTCTCGTAAGAGATAAGGCATTCGAAGAAGAAGAAGAAACACAATAAGTCATAAAAATATAGTGAATATTATTTCCACATACATTAGAATCAAATGTTTCTGCTTACAGAAGAGTACTTATTCAACCCGACAGAACATATTTTAATTATTCTCTACTACAAAAAATAACATGTCTTACAAGTAAAAAAATATTTTTGGTTTTATTATTACTTTATCTATAAATACTATTAAATTTTTAATTTAACTTTATTAACAGCTACTCACAACAATATAGTTTATAATGCAAGCTAATGAATCTTGGAGACATAAAACCTGGAATATCATAATGTCTCATGTATTTTGTCTATGGTTTGGTCACTGGGAAACCCCGTATATAAAACTCATTTCGACTACAAAACCTGTTTCATAAGTTGTTTCTTCGAGAATTTTCTTCATCTGAATGTTCCATGGTGTTCAAGTTTTTCCAAAGTGCAAGAATTTGTTTTATACGAAAAAAGGAAAGGAAAATATGTGATAAATTCCAACTAAATGAATTGAAGAGGAGTTTCATTAGCTATTTAAATAATTTCAATGTTAATACTTGAAAAGCATAGCATCTACATCAATACTAATACTTGTTAGGTAATACTTTCTTCTGTATTTATCATTGCTTATTAAAATAAAAAGTTATTGTCAAAATTCTTATGAATTCTTAATATCCAATTTCTAAATTTCCCTTTTTACATGTGGAGATTATTACAGGGACGTAATAATATATGTTTTATCAGAAAGCCAGTTAATTTACTAAGCCTTCGAATACACATGAATACACGATCAGATAAATTACTGATCCAGATTGAGATAGTTATCAATTTTCATAATGTAGTCATCAAGTTAAACTACCCAAATTGTAAGTGTTTATGTATTTTTAATACCATAATAATTTAAGTTATTTCGGTATCACGTAGTACTTCAAATCGTTTCCTGTAATACAATATACTTCTGTTGATTAGAAAATGATGATGCGATAGCATTCGTTTGTAACGATCTTGATGGAAAGGTTAACTGAACAATTCTGGTTTTGATATAATTTTATTATCAGTTTGTGACTTGTTTTACATGAAATGAGAACGTTAATTGATGAAATTAAGAAAACACTTGTAGCAGATTACTCTATTACTTTGTAAAATTATTGTTATATTTTATATACATGTATTACTTTGTTATACAGGATGGGCCAAAGGGCACTTTACCATTTAAAAAATAAATTACTTTTTAATGTTTTATTTTATTTTGTATTTTTCGTTTACATCATATTCTACATAACATGGAGATGTTTTCGCCTATACATTGAAATAATATCTTATAAATGGCCACCGTTTTCACCTTCACTAATGCGAGCTCTTTCAATTGCGCTTTTCATAACTGTTTGTATATCGTATTATCTTTTAAAACCATTCGGTAATAAAATGTTTTTTGAAAAACGTTCATAGAATGCTAAATTTGTATACGAAAATATTCTGTCCACCTACGGGGCACACTATGCGGACAAGTTTTGAAGAATTGTGCATGTGGGAACATCAAAATTTTAAAGCAATACACTTTTACTAAATGGGACACAATGACGACGAACAACGCTTTTATAGGGACACAAAGAATTTCTCTTTCATATAACTCCCTGCCAATACCGTCGCGTGCCAATACCATATTTTATTTACATTGACATACACTGACATGTTCCTAAGATATAAGAATTTTATTTGTTTGTTCCGGTGAAATTTTATCCTTGTCCTCTGTAATTGTGGGCACTACTTGATACACTTCCTGCTTTGCATGTCTCCACAGGAAAAAGTTTCGTGGTGTTAAATCTGGCGATATTGCAGGCCATTAAATATCACCACCCCGATCAATTCATCGGTTTCTTAGCTACTTGCTTAAATATTGCCTTACGTTTTGGTGGCAAGAGCAGAAGCACCATCATGTTGTAAATACACTAATTAACGCATTCAAGATCACTATCCTCCATTCAAATGGGCAAATAATTATAGTGGTAGCAAAGATCTTTTGAGGATCATTTTTGATTACGTAACTAGAAAATGTGCCTTTTAAAATACGGGTTTTTGATTATTATATTTTAGTTATAAATAGAACTAATGCCATATCAATATTTAAATATTAAAGTCAGTTCACTAAACTAAAAAATTGAAGCCTTTTTCTCATCTTTACCCTATACAAACTTACTATCAATAAAAAATGTATAATAATTTTCATCCACAAAGACCAAAACATGCAAGGTGTTGTATTTAAACCAGAAAACTTTTCTAAAGTTTCCCAAAAGTTAAAAAAACCCGGTGTATAACAAAACAAACAGCAATTTTGCCACGCATGTGTAAAATCTGCACCTTACGAAAACCCGATATTAATATCTTAAATTGGTTGATCACTGCAAGCATCTGAAGTTGACTCCTTTTTGGCAATACCTCCCTATAGCTGGAGAACGGTTGCAAATAACCCTAATGTAATTTACTAAGCATTGAAGTAGCTTTTCGAAAATGGCATAATATACTGAGCGTTATATATATAAAAAAACTTTATATAACACTCTGTATGTGAACATTTTGTATAAACAAAAGTAAAATACGGGCAAAGGATGTACTATTACCCAGCAAGAACAGAATCTTAATATATTGCCTGAGTGAGGAGGTATCTTCGGTCCAGCCCTGTGCATTTGTATCGCTAATTTGAATAATATATCGAGTAATTCGATACATTGATTAATTATATTATATATATATATTAAGTTAGAATAAAAATGATCGAATCTATATTTATTCGAATGAATTTGTGCGAATTAACGCATAAAAAATTATTCGCATACATTTAAACGAATATATGGAATAAATTTATTTGAATAAATGTATTCCAATAAATACTTATCCGTTTGATTAAAACTACTATTCGAATAAAAAACCATATAATAAAAATCCAAGCTAAAATTTTAAATAGTTTAATACTTACGTAGATAAGAACTCAATTGGTTCATTGCTTGAAATATTCCTTAGGTAGTCTTATCATTAGCCCATTTTAGTATTAGTAATTATCAATTACTTTACAATATCAGAAAATAGACTTCATTAGGCAGATATGTATCAATTCTTTTTCAATTGTGGTTTACAGAAAACTTGTATCAGATAAAATGTACAGGAGATTACTCTTTCTCAAAATGGTTACTTAGCAAACAACCTATAGCCTATAGGCCGGAATTGGAAGTTAGGGACGGGAGGACATATATCTAGCGAACACCCAAAATATAAATCCAGTATATAAATTCCCAATTCATACCTTCACATTTATTCAAATAAGTTATTACTTATGCGAATAATTCGATAGTTATTCGAATAATTCAATAGTTATTCGACTAATTCGATGGTTATTCGACTAATTCGATATTTATTCGAATAATTAAATGTTTATTAGACTAATTCAACAATTATTTGTATTTCAATATATCGAATAATATCCAATATTTAATAATATTCGCTATTTGATACCCACTTTGTGATATCGAACAACTCTACTTCCGCCCCATGTACCGATGGAACAGGCTGTGTAGCGGCGAAAAGTTATTTGATTTTTAATCGGTAAAGTTGGACTCAGGGACGCGGGGATATATCTCTAGCGAAAATACAAAATGGCAATCCAGTAAATAAATTCCCAATTCATACCTTCATATTTATTCGATAAGTTATTCGAATACATACCTTCATATTTATTCGAATAATTCGATAATTATTCAAATAATTCTACATTTATTCGAATAATTCGATATTTATTCGATTAATTAAATATTTTTTAGACTAATTCGACAATTATTCGTATTTCAACTTTTCGAATAATATTCAATATTTAATTCTATTCGTGTTTCGATGCCCTGTTTGTGATATTGAATAACCCTACTTTCGTCCACGCACCGATGGGACAGGCTGTATACCGACGAAAAGTTATTTGATCTTTAAATGGTAAAGTGACTTTGTATATTATTGATTACATTATGCTATGCATTAATATTCTGCTGAAGACAAGCTGTAACGTATTACAGGTCGTTGTTGGGTATTGATAACAATTCGAACAAAATGAATGCTAAACTCATTTATTGAAGATTACGGTTGTACTGAGTAATCGGCAAGTATAGTTATGGCTAAATACGAACAATATCCACAATCAAAATGTTAATTATATTTGGGTCATAACTGCTATCACTGGGTAATATCGTTCAAAATATTCCGTTAAATTTGCGTTTTATAGGCAACCATAATTCTTTATAGCTAACTGTCAAGCTTCATTGTTATGAACATTCCTGAAAACCTTAAATTTTCCGTTATCAAGGTCAATTTATATATTTACTTAATTATTGTGATAATATTCCTTACCGAGTTGTTGATTAATTATTAAGACGATTTTAATCGTTTTGTTGTCCATAAAGTGAAAATAGTAGGGGGAAATGTCTCAAACTGCCTTGTATTGTTACCAACTGTTTAATGTTACCAATTTAGATAAAACCCAACATGGTGGCATTAAACGAAATGTAGTCGATACTGTTTTTATTTATTGCTCCACAACAATTCCCTCCTTTATTATGTTTTATATATGTAGGTTGATGTTAGCCGATTCTACTGATTATTTGTTACAGAAAAACCTGCATGTGATTTTTATCTATCGCTTATTGTTGAAACATCTTATTTGACATTGTTTAACCGCAACGCAATACCAATAATGCATGAATACTGCTTATTATTATAGTCTAAATATTTAGCATTTTTGCTAGCTGTAATGTATGCTTATTTTTAAACAGTTTTATGTGCCACCTTCCCTATTTCCAATTCAAATTTATTTCAAGGGAATACTTATCGCTTCAATTCTGTGTTTATTTCTGTTCAAAAGTAAATGACTTTTAACTGTTTAGCATTCGCCTCGAACAAATAAATTTTGTTTTATTTCTTTAAAACCCTTAATTACTAGAATAGGATAATAAAAATTATATACGATTTCCTCAAAGCTGCTAAGGGTACGTAATAACTTCTGACACCATATGCGAGAAAAATTAAAACGTTATATGTAGATTCGGCATATAAAATACTAGAAATTGTCACGTAAAAAAAGGCTTGATATTTATGTCATTATTCCTTCACGCCATCGAGTCGCCCTCGGTTTCCAACAACCGTGAACGTTTTGTTAAAGCTTGTGACATTTTTTGCCACCGCCGAACCTTTTTTGAGGCAATTTATTACATTAAAATGTAATAGGTAACTGACAAAATAACACTTTATGAGCTTATGGGAATTTTAAAAGACCCCTGCCTTTGTGAGTTTTAAAATTAGTTCGTGCTGCGCTTTGAGACTTCAAACGGAATCTTTTCACAAAGAGCTTCAAAAGAATATTTAAAATGCAATTTCTTTCCACTTACCTTTACGTGACATAATTTTGGGGAAATGTGTTCATAATTGTCTTTCTGAAAATGCAATTCAAGACTGACATCCACGTGCACGTCTTTGTGTTTTTTTGCATACTTTCGGAAGTTTATTCGTGTTTTGTTGCTAACTTACTGTACTTGATGATACCTTACAGCTAATTTACTTCAAATTGTTTTGGACAAAACTATTCGTCTAAAAACAGACATGTGACGAGGGAGCTAATCGTTTTATATACTAATTGGTGAAGTTGTACAGTTACGAAAAACTCCAAGAATATGCAATAACATTCAACGGGAATTTAAAGTTAAAAGATATTTGTCCCTGCGAAAAATACGCGGTTGGATGTTTGGATGGATGTATCTTCCTACAAGATAATTCAAATTAAAAATTGTATTAAACATTATTTCTTTAGAATCTTTAAAGTAAAAATAGAAAAATAATTAGATATTAGTAAAAATGGAAGGATAAGCAGACATTTCTGTCTCCTAGAAGCTGCCCTTGGAGTACAAAAGACTGCTCCTTAAAATAGCTTCAAGAACTTGAACAATCGACTCTGTCATTTGATTTTATGTAGCAAATAAATACAATGCGGTCGTAAAATGTCCTGCCCCCTACTAACTTTTGAACGGGTTGATATTTCTTCACAAAATTTTGTGTGCTTTAATGGGAGGCAAAATACTACTTTTTAGTGCTTATTTCAATTTTATAACGTTCAAAATGGGGGCTAGGCGCCATTTTGAAATATTTTTTAAACGGCAATAGGGATCGAGTATCACCTCATTTGAAAG